>QJNU01000724.1:0-34723 GCA_004154915.1 Monosporascus ibericus | reverse complement strand
AATTAATCTCCCATACAAATTAGCTGCTACCCCTGTGTCCTCCACCCATTAGCGCGACACACGGACCGATTCCTTCCGACCTACAACCACTGTATCCGACACGTCGTCACAATTCTACGTGGTTTCGCCCCGGGTTAAAAGGTTCGCTCCCTGGGACTCCGCTGCTCATCAATGACACTATTTTACATAAAGAATGTTTCCTCTTCTGACATGAGGAGCGCGCTTTGAGGCAATCTGATATGCTCGTGCTCATTAGCTTTGGAGTTGAACAAAACACATTGGAAGAATTCGCGGTGTAGGAATACATGACTATGTACCCCTTGAACTACTAACGTAGTTCGACCGCCCGATCCTTTTTCCATAATCCAAGAGACATCATAATAATCCACGGGAGTTTCAGTAGAATAGATGGCCACTAAATTTAAGGGTAAATGGGTGGATTGCGCAACCGGTGGACATCGGTGGAGTTGCTTTGACCTCTGCTGACTTCTCGCGTCTGCATACTCTACAACACCGCGTCCAGCTTGCTCTCGGCTCGATGAATACACCAATCAAGGAATGTCCGTCTGACCAGATGACCCCTAAGGGTTATGCAAGGGGTTTCGGGGATCGACATGGCAATTGGTGAAAGTACCTAACCAGATTTGCACTGCCCCGTCTCGCTATGTTGCACGCAGAAGCGAAGACAGCTTATGATGCAATACGAATGTTTCTTTAGTCTCTCTATCTAGAGGCTGTCAACATGCCAAGGAGGAGCCGCTTGCACGCACCTTCCGCAATATAACGGCTGTGCTTGAAAAAGATTCAAGATTTCCAAATGGGCATATCGAATTTGTAAGTTCCCGACTTAGTGCTGTTTAGGTCTTTGTCTTTTCCTTCTTCTCCCGATAAACGAGAGGCATCGAGCAATTTCAATAGCAAGCATACGTCTTGAAGTCGAAACAGCTCAAAATACGGCTACATGGGCACTTTTATCGGGTTCCTCTTTCGACAGCTCCTTTACAAGCCCAAGCTGGTGGCTGGCAATGTTAGGCTTGATGGAAAGACCGCCATCGTGACGGGCTCTAATTTTGGGCTGGGTCTAGAAGTCTCCAAAGACCCCGCATCCAGAGGACTGGCGAGGTTAGTTCTTGGATTGCGCAATATGGAAGGGGGCGAGGCCGCGAGGCAAGAATAGTTGCGGAAAGTCCAGCTGTCGACGTCCAAAGTCTGGAAGGTTGATAATGAATCTTTCGAAAGAATCAACACCTTTGGCCGACGAGTCCAGTCATTTGGCCACCTCGATATCTGTCACAGAAGAAATTGAGGCTATATTGACAGCCCTGACTCTAAGGAGGGAAAGCTCTCCCCAAGCCACTTGGACTGATCGAAGCCCTTTTTATAGAGTCTGGTGGAGCCCACCAGGGGTGTCTGATTGGAGCCCTTTAGATCACCATTTCCTATGACAATATCGTAATCCTAAGCGTCGGTCTCAAGTTCATCGAATACATCCCGTCCAAGACAGGCCACGAATCCCAGTTACAGGCCATCTTTCTGATCACCAGCACGCCGCTCCTCTCCCACAAATAAATGCTAATATGGTTCATCTAATCAAGGTCAATCATCTAAAGACTGCACTCATTACGCTCTACCTTTTTTTCCACTCAGTAGGACAGCAAGTTTGACGGGGTCGCCATTGCGGCCTGACCATTGTCAGCCCCAAAAGCCATTTCTGGACCAAGTTCGCTGAAGATAAAGCACCGAATATCCTGATAAGGTTGGACGGGAAGGACTCGTTCCAAGATGGCAGAATTGAGCGTTACAATGCCCTCAAGCTTCTCAACGTGCTCTGGACCTGGGGGCTGAGCGGAAGGGGTCAACCAGCAGGAGATCGTGATCAACACCGTAAACCCCGGCTTGTGCGATACACCCTGGCATGGATGTCTTTAAATTCATTGTTTGGTCACCTGCCCAGGTTGGGTGTTGTCTCATTGACGCGGCAACGCAGCACGCGGACAGCCATGGGGCATACATCAGTAATCAAGTGGCGAAGAGGCGAGTGATTTTCTCAACTCGCAAGGATAGAATCCTTCGAAGCCGTCTCATCTTCTAGATGCAAGCCGGCTGAGACTGGCTCGTTTATTTCACAGGGCAAGAACTCATTTCATCAAAAACCTCCACACGCGCAATGAGTCGTGAGGTCTTACATAGGCGGCAGTTTTAATAATGTTTTCTACAAGGGCATGTGGTCTCTCATGGATAAGGATTGGCCACTGCCTAGTGCCGACGCACAGGTAATCAAGATGCCCAGGAATCAAGATGTTATGGTACAGGTCTGGAGTGAATCCTTAGCTTTTTAGAATCTTTATTTAATATAACGTTCTACATGGCCACCCTTCTCAATGAAACATAGGATTGCTTGGGTTTGTGCGTCAACCCGTCTCGAGCACCGTAGCTAGACAACGACGCCGGCACCGGAAGGAAGTCAAAGGACCATACCAATAGAGTAAGAAGGATTTTCATTTCCAAGTAGGCGAGACGTCGGCGAAAGCATTGTCGCGGACCGAGCCCGAACGCCAGTTACGGTCCCGCTGTAGCATCGAACTCCATACCGTCACCGTCTTTCCGAGGGGTCAACCACCTCTCGGGTCGAAATGCTGCCATGTCGAGGACGCCGGACTCAAGTCTGGTCGCTTCCCACCGGCGTCTAGGTGCGGTTCGGGAGCTAGGACTTCGTTTCTGTTCGTCGATCTCAAAAGCTGGCGAGAAAAAGCTTGGGCCATTCCTTTCTGAATAGACTACACGGATCGGCAATGGCCGTTCCTGTTTCAATCAAGAATGTTTCTTACCTCGTCAGACAGTTGAGGCGTAGTGAAGGTCGGGCTTCGACCCTCTTTTTCCGCGAAGTGCTTTTCCCGCGAAACCATGTGATCCACGGCGGACCGCACGCAAGATTCGTAGTCGGAAGAATGTTGGTCTGATTTTCGCACGGCTGCATTTATTTGCGACTTGTCACAGTTAGGCTGATCGCGGGAGAAGGTTGCATAAGGTGTGGGAAGTGTAAATTGTCATGGATAATCTAGGCTCTAGAGAACAGTGGCTAGGAAGCTCTATATATAGTGTGGGAGCCCCGGAACAACGTTGTTACAGGGTCTCTACAGTTCCTAGGGGCGTTGATGACTAAGCAAGTGACCCCTATTCTGCGACACGACTCAATGTAGCGGTTCTTGGTTTTGAGGATTTTCCGGTATGAGGGTCTCTTACTCATCCACCAATAGGTAAGGGCCGGTGCTGGCGAGCTGATCAAGGCTTCCACGATGGCAGCAGCCTCCAGCATGGCTGCGACATTTTCGTTCAGTTTCGCTTCAGGGAACTGAACTGAGCCATCCAAGGACACTTCTGCGCTGGCAATAGGATCTGGTTTCAAGAGGAGCTCGACCTGAGATGATACAGCGCCTCGTTCATATGTCTCTCCAAACGTAAATGCTAGTACGGCATCGAGTGCAGCGAGGTACATATCAAGAGCAGCACTGAAAGGCTGTTCATTCGCCAGGCGAGTTTTGATTTCCCAGAGTTGAACAAGATTTAATGCCTTTTCGTAGATTGCAGGCGCGGCAACGTTGTTCAAGAACCTGGGTGTCATAAGGTCCTGCGAAACCCTTCGGGACGCCCTCCAAGCGTTGTTGGTCTTCTGTCGAATGTGGTGATACGGCACTAGTGATAACACGTCTGCTGCATACGATGAACGATCAAACTCCTTACGCCGAAGCAGCAGATCCTCTGCTTCATGAAAGTCGCATAGCAGAAGAGAGGGCCTAGAAAAAGGCCGTAAGAAGACTTGACATAGGGGTGAGTTTAGCTTCTCGACCTGCATTCGCATCCATGCCGAGAACTCGCCCGTGTTGGAAGCCTCACGGATGAGGTTGGGAATATCGCCCAGGAGAGATCTTGTGGCCCCCCGATTGTAAAGTATCCCTGCAATTGGCTTAGGAAGAAGCCAAAGATAAAGCGCAGTGAGACCCAATATCGCACAAGTGGTAATAAGACTACTGAGCTTCGAAGGGACCCAGTTCAGAGGTAGAGAGTCAACAAATGATAAACCTTTGGCCATGGATGAAAAGTTGTTCTGGGCTATGCTGGCTTCCTTGTACTTCCCGACTGATATCACGTCCAGACTTGGCTGCTAGCTGTAGTCCAGTGTTGTCATCCAGTGACGTATTTCAGACTTTGATATATGCTCAAACAATGATTGATAGGCACTGGGACAGTACGTCTAAGCTGTGTGCTGACCTTTCTAAAGACTCTGCGTGATTGAGTTTGATCGCCGCCGTCTGCTTGCGTGGAAGCGAATGCTGGAGGATACGGTAGACTCCGGGTTGCGGTGGTTCCAAGACTCTTATTCCATTCTGCCCCTAGAAGGGAACTCGTTCCTTTCTCATCGCCGTACGTAAGTATATGTCCTCCCCAGAATGGCGCGGTGGATATCCCCGCACCGAAGAGTGCCTTCCGGGCAACGACTGATGGGATGCCACATCCCACTGCAGGGTGAGAAGATGATTTCTGGGGTTGCATAAACAGCGTACGGCGGGAAGCTTATGCATGACCAGATGGAATCTGACTGGACCGTAAACATCATTAATGCGGGCCCGTAGCACAAGTGGTATATCAAGATCGGGGTGGGGTCGGGGTCACCTATAATAGACTTATGAGATCCTGACATCACACATTGAAGCATATGAGGTTGAATGAAGAAGATAATTGTCGGCTTGACCTCTCAGAGGTCCTGTCTGGAAAGGGAGGGCAGCAAAGCCTCCTTAAATACACATAAAACAGCCATAACGGAGAGAAAGTGATACCAGAGATGCAAACAGCAATATCCACTAGTAGCAAAGCTAACTAAGCCACGGCTTAGCTAACAGACTTAGCCTTCAGCTGGGCCTGACAAGACTTAAGGCTTGCAATGTTGGTGAGCGCTTTGCCCGAATAAGTAGGAAAATGACCACTTTCCCGCTCTCAGTGCAATACGCAGTATTCATGCAATCATTGCGTCCGCCGGAGCTGCCCCGAAAGGTGTATCTACATGTTGCACCCAGCAGCCAGCGAACCTCGTGCTGTTTTATCGAAAAATCCAACCGCACCAACCGAGGGCTTCGAAGTGGATGCGGTCAATGAGAGTGCAAGCTCTCTGGTTTCACCGGGCAATATGACCTCGAGCGACGAAGCTTCCTTCATCGAGTTGTCTGGGTATTTTTGATGGCAGCACCTCGAATGCGCTATGACATTTTTAAATGCGTTTGTCTCTTTGCCTTTTCCATTGCTGCAGGACCCAAGGTCTCAATAGCATTTCTAAAGCTTGAGCTGGGAGACGGCCAATATGATGCCCCTGAGGGTCATTTTATCAGACGACTAACTTGTTGACTCATAGTTCGGAGGATTGGTCGAATTCCAAATCGGCACCCAGACCACCGTTCCGTCAAAGGCATCCTCAAAGTTCGATGCTGAAATGGAGGAGATACGTCAACGCTCTGCTCTAGATGTTCTGGTACAACATTTCTTCAAAGAAGTGAGCTGGACCAACTAACTGATATATCCACCAAATTTTCTTGAGCAATATGAGCATTGATGAAACATTAGAGAAAAGCCATTCACACGTGTAGTTGATGTCGAGTATCCAGTATTGATTTTGGGCATGCGTTCCTACTCTACGCGCTCTCTACCATCGCGTTCGTACACCTCCGACACAATCCGGGGTGTACCCTTGAGCAGTATTAGCGAGGACTGCAGTAACCTGGAACAAAGGCTAGCCAAGATTTATCTCGAGCTTGACACGGCAGGCTCGCTTTCCCCGCGTTCAACACCTGTGTTTCTGTCACAGTTAGGCTGATCGCGAGGAAAGGTTGCATAGAGCGTAGAAAGTGTAAATTGCCATGGATAATCTGGGTTCTAGAGAGTAGTGGCTAGCGAGCCCCATATATAGTGTGGGAGCCCCGGAACAACGCTGTTACGGGGTGCCTACAGTTCCCAGGGGCCTTGATGACTAAGCAAATGACCCCTATTCTGCGACAATTTCGAAATGCTGAAAGAGGAGTGCGAAAGCCACATGAAGGTATCCTGGACATTACTTTCTGAAGCAATGTTGGCAGCTCAAGATATTGGAATCCGCAAAGAACTCTTTGGTTTCCCAGCCGACGACATGGAGGAAGCCGAGCGAGAAGCCACACGTAGGCTTATTTGCAATCTCTACGCAATCATGGGATTCGTAAGTAGCTCCGGTCCTGGACCCTTCCCTACCAGACCATTACTTCAGTAAACCCAAGTCCAACCCCGCCAGTCATGATGCTAAGTGATTTATCAGACGTTTATCCAGGTCCCTGGATCGCATTCTTTTCATGATGAGCGATACCTTAGCCAGAGGAGCCCCGGAGACGAACCTGGACTACGCAGCACAAGACGTTGAAACCTTCCTCGAGCGCCTTTTGGAGGCACGCATGGCGAGGTTCTGGAATGAGATCAACTTGGAAACCGTCTCCAGCGCAATTTCCGCGCGTGACAGGCTCAGCATACATTCCCACAGATACTGAAGGGCGCTACGACCCATTTTGTACGGATATCCTAGCCACGTGCCGGCTGTTTTTTCTTTGAGACCCCGACAAGATTTCGACGAACACCTTCCTACCATGGCGAAACAGAGACATATTTTCCATGTGCATCTGTTTGAGTCACTTTGCCACGACTTCCGCTAGACAGTTTGCCTTGAGCCTGATGAGATCCGTAGCTGGCCTTGCCATAAGCAGGCGTTGCTCCCAATGCAGCGAAAGATTCTGGGCACAGCTGCACTGGGTATTGGATGCCGCCAGCTCCCTAGATGGCGAGATGGGTTCATCACATACCCGCCTTGCTTCGATAACATTCTGCACGTTTAAGGCCGCCGTTATCCTCGCATGCCTTTGTCTGTCAAGCTCAAGTGATACTGCCGACTACCATGAGGAAGTTCAGCAAAATGGTCCTCTGAAGGATAAGGGCCGGTTCGAGTTTGCATCGTTTCGTCGTCCGGTATACCCGCTGTCGGAAAAGGCCTGTGATGTTACTCGTCAGAGGTGCATGCAGGCCCTGGACGATCCACTCCGTCGTTTACGGGTACAGGCTGAAGTGAGCGCCATGGCACAGGTTGGGGCAGAGCATTTGACGAAGCTGGTGAGGAATATTAGACCAGAGAGTAACGGGTCCAATGACATAACTGAGTAGGCTTCACTGAGGCCGGATGTGGCGTCCTATATGCCGCTTTGCTCCGAACCCGCCCAGGGACACTTAGCATACGATGCATCCGGGGGGCTCGGGATATTGCCGTTGAAGTTAACGAACGGCTTGGATTAATATTTCGATCAGGGCCAATTTGGAGTGGAATGGTTTGGGGGTGATGGGCTTCTGGAGGTCGGTTAACAACTGAGGGGTCTTGAGGATAATTGATTTCCACGGCCTGGGGAGCATAGCCGTTCAAGATAAGTTGATTAGAGACGAGCAATGCCCCTGAAAAGGAGGTGCCAATGTTGACCCTGAGGACTCAGCTTATCGTGCTTTTACTGTACCGTGTGAACGAAACCCCGCCTTTATTCACACTATGTCCTTGGCATCTTTCAGCTGCCTATTTACGACCACGAGATTTGTTAGCATCTTGCTCGACGATCACCTCGATGCCCAGGAAAAGAAAATAAATCGCATATACCTTCTATATAAGTTTACAAAATATCAACGCTTATCCTCGGCTCCCCCGATTGACCCATGGCAGCCCGAGTCGAAATACCGGTGTTAACAATAGCAGACGTGGCCGCGTGGTCGAACTGGTTGAGCCGCAACGCCGAGGTCTCCAAGGGTGTATGGCTCACTCTGGCGAAGAAAGGCACCTCGTCGCCCACGTCCTTGACCTACGCGCAAGCTCTGGATGAAGCTCTCTGCCATGGCTGGATCGACGGGCAGACGCGGAAGCGAGACGAGGCCACCTATGCTCAGCGCTTCACACCCCGGACTGCGAAGAGCTCATGGTCACAGCGCAACGTGGGGTATGTGGCGCGCTTGGAGAGGGAGGGTCGTATGACGGCCCTGGGTCGCAAAGCCGTCGACGCCGCCAAGGCGGATGGCCGTTGGGACGCCGCATACGCGGGCTCGTCGACGGCGCAACCGTCTCCCGAATTCCTCGCTGCTGTCGCTCTGGTACCCGAGGCTCAGGCTATGTGGGACGTCCTCACCAGCCAGAACCGGTTTGCGATATACCAGCGTCTGAACAGCCTGAAGACGCAAGCGGGGAAGGAAAGGCGTATCGCAGCATTCGTTGACATGTTGGCACGAGACGAAGCCCCATATCCGCAGAAGAAAAAACCGGCGAAACCAGCCCCGGCTGTCAAAGACACATTTCGAGTTTCCAAGTCTAAGGCACCAGAGCCAAGTAGTGCACGTCAAGTTGGCTCCGTGAGGCGGTCCGCTCGTCTACTGAAGGCTACTAGATCGTCAATTTAACGCCTCACCATGGAATCGTTAGCTGCGGAGATATGATTCGCCAGTAGCCGGCCGGGCTGCGGAGACGTCCTGACTACTAGCCTGGTTCAATTAGATCTTACGAAACCAACTTCGACCTTGTTGATAGCGCCAATGGACCCTTTGAGAACATGTTCTCTATCTGCTTAACAGGTTTTCAAATGACAATATGTTTTGTCCGGTTAATCCTGCTGTGCCTGCATCTAAGTGTGCTTGAGGATTATGGAACAAGCGGAATAATAGCCCGTATCGTTTCGAGACCCAAACCCCCGGTTTCCCCCCAGGAGCATGGATGTAAGTTTAGATGACTATCACTCCTGAATACGCATTTTATTCCTGCCCAGATGTCTCACGAACTGATATTCCCACTTTTATATGTGTTTATTTGGTGTATAATGACCCAAAAACGGGACTGGGACATAGTAAGGGGACGGATGTTCATTATAGCATCCCGAACCGTAAATCCCGAAGTAAACCGGTACATATAATTCAAAATACCCCAGAACTATTTAATCGACCTATCGTTTTACTTTTTATTTTTGGCTCTGTGCTTAGCCGTATAACGATGCTTGGCCTCTTTCCGCCTTCGCAAATACACATGATGAAGAACCAATCTGGTGAATAAACATAAATTCCACCACCGGGTGGCCATATCCACATACGGTGCATGCAGCTTGGTGCTAAACGGTGCATATAATATCCTCGCTTGAGGTTTGCTCATGAAACCTCGCGACACGTCTATCCCAATCATCTTTGTGCAGTTGCATTACCTAAGCTTTCGATCTCTCGACATTAGTCCCTTGCAGTCAGTGGGTGCCTGTAAGAAACGCTGCGACAGAAGGTGACGCTACCCTAGAGGAAGCAATGAGGTTACCCTGAAAGGATTAGTATGTGAAAACGTGCAGGGTAGACTCAATCAAGAATGATGGAAATCTCAAGGTGTGTCGCAAGTGTCTGTAAAATTCGCTATATCGACGCTATGGACTTCTAGCAACAAGCTGGGGAATATGGGCTATATATATTCTGAATAACCGTATTATTCAGCGTATTATTCACCTATTATTCAACGATTTCCATTATTAACCATGGGTTGAATAATGGAAACGTATGATCAACGCGGAACTGTTTTGGAAAAGGGGTTTGATCATCCGGAACCCCTGAATTCCGACAAGCTGTATATATTATACTTTGCATAAATCATAACTGAATTTCAAATAGTGAGAAGAAGAAAGCAGAAAGCAGGAAGTATAAAGAAGAACCTTCTTTCTAAGGAGTAGTTCTCAAACTTTCAGATTCAGCAGCTTATTCTGAATATACTTAGATGCAGTTCGGTTAACTTCACCATAAGCTGGTGATGGTGTATTTTGGGGTTTGTACCCCAGGTATCTTTCTTTTTAATGGTGGGCCCATCCCCATTTTTTGGGCGATGCACCCAATAAAAATTAATTATCTTTTTGAGTTTGGTGAACGCGCGGACATAAACTTTCAACAACGAAGTCGGTGGTGAAGTGGATTATGGGTCTATGGAGATTTATTTTGATTCGTCGAAATTTCCGACCTTTGTAGAACAATGTCAATCACCAAGCCATGGTGAAGTTAACCGAACTGCTCCTTAGGTTTTAAGTTTTGCTGAATCTACGGACATAAGTTTCAGTAACGAAATCGGTACTGGAAGGATTGTGGGTCGACGGCTGATTTACTTTGATTCGTCGAAAAGTCCGACCTTTGTATTATTCCATCAAAAAAGGTCATTCAGCAAGCCATGCTGAAAGTTTGAGAACTGCACCTAAAGCCCAAAAAGGACACCGGTGTTGAAACTGAAGCATGCCATGGGGCGGTTTGAACCCGAGTCTTCTGGATGGCATCCTCGACATGATATCGAGGCGCGCCCACTGAACTCGGCTGCGCTTTATTGATCTCTACGACGGCGTCATCCAATAGGAGCCCGACAACCACGGCGAGGCCTGGAAACATGAAAAGGGCCCCACAAGAGAGGAACGAGTGCTGTTCGCCCGTGAGGCTGCCAACCAGGAGCAACAACGGCAGATCGAGGCGTTGCAAAATGAATGCAACTACGGCGAAGATGGCTTGGAGGAGAACACGGATTACCCGGACCCTGAGAAGGAAGACAACGACCATGTCACGATGGTAGATCCGGATGCCCGCTTGGTGCTCTGTGACCCCAGAACCGGTCTTCCCGCAAGTCCCAAGCCCGCGGACAAGGCCCGCGGTGGCCGTAATGTCAATGGAATGGACGTCAGCAAGCGACAGAAGTCCATCGGCACGGCCGCCAAAACTGGCGATCGCGTTAGGAAGGCGATCAAGAAGCCGACACTCGAGAAAAGAACATCTTCCAGAACTTTTGGAAGGGCGTGCCTAAGCCGGTCATTCTACCCATCGAGCCGTCTCGCAGCACCCGTCCCCCGCCTCCCCGATTTACCAGTCTGGTCACTGCCGCGGGCATCGAAAGAACGCGACAGGGCATCCAGGAGATGGTGATTGGAATGAAGTCCCATCCCGAATCCAACGCCATTTGCAAGGGACGGGACACGATTATGGTCAACAAGGATACAAAGAGGAAGCTGCCGCCGACGATCCCCCAGCCCAATACCAAGGGGAGCACTCGGGGTGCGTTCCTGCCCCCGATGCGGGCCAAGCAAGTCCTGCACCCTCATCTCGAGAATGAGAAGAAGGAGAAGGAGAAAATGGCGAGGGAGGAGAGGGCGATGACGAAGATGGACTTTGTGTATAGTAGAAAGTCATCGTCTGCTATGTAGAGGACTGAGATCAGGCAGTCTAATGTTCACCAGGAGGTATAGTAGAATGTCTTTCAATGAATATTAGCTCCCTTCTGACTAGTTCTATGATCCTGTGAGGCCGTGCTGGGTAAAGGAACATTTGAGGAACAATATGAACCCCAGGTATCCTATCCTCATTCTTCTACATAATTGATAAGGATACGAGAAAGGGAACGAATACACCTGTTTGTTTAGGTTTGTTGGTAGCATTTGTTCTTTTGGAAAAAAGCAAATGGTGTCGTCGATTTAAGCTTGTCGCACAAGGGTGGCGCCAGATCGGGTCCACTTGGGGCACAGACTGCAGTGGAGTCAGACCGACTTACAGTAGAGGTCCAATAGCGGGGCTTTAATGTCAATTTAGTCAGCTACTAGTGGAAATTGGTTTCACCCCACCCTCGTATCACTTTCTCTCAGTTACAGTTGTTCTTATGTGTATTTAAGGAGGCATCATTACCCCTCTCTCTTTAGCTAGGACCTCTTGATGGTCAACCTGATAATATCCTTCTTCAGCTGAAGATTCGTAGGTATGTGATGTCAAGATGTCATATCACCACCGGTACGCCGTACACGTACGCTGACCAGAAACCTTGAAGTTACGGTACTACCGTACACGAAAAGAAAAGACACTGTGCCCGCACAGGCCATCAGGAATCAAAGCTTTACGTTATCCTCTGCCTCGGACTCATAAAAGGTATGTACTCGTACAGTACCAACCGGTATTGGTAATGTAAAGTCTGCCGTTCGGCTTCTCAAAGCATGGGACCGAATCTTGAGCTCTATGGGTGGATTGCTAAACCTGTACCAGGTTACGTGCGATACTGACATGTACATATGTACCTAGTCGGGGCCGTTATCGTCTAGCCCCACGAAACCCCTTCCCCAAGTACGACTCGTACTTGTATGGGTCGATTTTCATCTCATCCCTACCAGCGTAATGGGTGGTATGGAAGAGGAACGAATCCGCGGCGATTGGAATGTCCCGGGTCTCAAATTTGCCAATGATGCGGAACCCATGACCACCCACCTGGACATAAGATCGCTGCTCCTTCATCCTTGGTTTTGCCGAGCTGGAAAGGGGGCCCCTCGACGTGACAGATTCGAGGCTAACCTTCGCGTCATTATCAACGCATATATGTCCTTCTATCTCTACAGTGGCCTCGGCGAGGAGTTCTGGTCGGCGCTCGCCAGCCGCCTGTGCCATTTCTGGAGCGGTTTTGTCGTGGAGAAGGTCTTCCGTATTTATATCGACGCAAGAAAACGCCATCTTCGGGAAGTTCCTCCCGGGGTGCACAAGACGTCTAATCACATCGTCGACGCCTTAGATGCCTGTATCAATCGGGCCTCAAAGCCACCGCACTCAAAGGGCTTTCCTGGTCTTCGACAGTCGTTCGAGGCGAAATTGAGAGAATGGGACAGGAGCAGTTGGATGTGGCCTCCGCACCTTCAATCGGGACCTGGAGATAACCCGCTGTCCATCAAGGGCCTCACCGCCAGAGCTGAAGCTTCGCCTCCCAAGGGGAACGCGGGTCGGAACCGCCCTGATGCCCCGCCTCACGGCCAGAGGACGTCTATTCGGAGCATACCAGAACGATCGCGAGGCGGAGACGACAATGAGGGCCCTTCTCTAGCTTCCCGCATAACAGCTCCTGAATCCCTAGTACCGGTAGCCCCGACCGACGGATCCGATAGCGATGATGACTCTGCCGCAGAACCCCCCCGAAACCCCCGCAAGCGGCCAGCATCTTTCTCGTTCGACGTAGGCCCGTTGAAGAGGCGACCTGGTGATACGGACTCGGCCGTCAAATCTCGTCAAACAGGATCAGAACGGATGGAGGGCGGACGACAAGAGACCTCGCCAGGCCACAAGGCAGTGGTCAGTGCCAGTACTGCTGGCGAGCAACAGGCAGCTCCGACAGTTCGAGTAGAGGACGAGGTTGCCAAGCCTGCAGAGACCACGCAGCAGCTGGATGCGGAGCGGATCGATAGCATCGAGACTCAGCTTAGGGCCATCGGAGAGCTGCTAGATCGGCGCTTCGTCGACATTGAGACACAAGTCAAGGCTCTCCATGAACAGGTTGCACAGAACGCCGCTCCCCTCACCGACGACTCACGGCCGACCCCTTTGCCTCAACAGCAACAGGTCTCACCCACACGTAAACCATACCTTGATGAGTACCTCCGAACACGAAACCACAACACTCTTGTCAAGGGTGTGGTTGCTGAGATCCACAGCCTCAAGCGAGACCTGCTCTACGGGTTGAAGGATTACGAGCACGACATGACGGGCGATGCTTGGGAGAAGATGGAAAGCTTGTGGCTGGCGTTGGACAACGGAGAGCAGGGAGCCAAGGGTTGCCCTTGATCACTTGCGGAGGAGATAGCCTCAATCATGACTTCTTGTGGATGGGTAGGGGCGCATAACCCGCCATCATACCGGCTCTAGAACTGCTGGCGCCAAGGTTGCGGCGATGTTGCTCAAGGTATGTAAAGCACTTGCTTTGAGTCGTCAAGGAGAAGTGCAGCATTAACTTATATCAATTACTCGCTTCCTTGCAACATGTCTCCGCCGTAGTCTGTGAGCCTGCTTATTTGACAGATGAAGCCATCAGCCCATTGAAAGTTTTATCCCGACTCCATCCCAAGTCCTACTACAACTAGCGTAGTTTGATATCTTGCCGCCAGATTACCTGTTTCCATAGGACTGCTTCTTACGAGGCTCTGTATACAGCTATCTCTATCGCCGTTAACGGAGCACCGACATACGTCAAGTCGGGATGCAGGATGTATGTACGAGGTAGACAGGGGTCATTGACAGTGTTCAATCGGTCGTTCCCGTCCCGAATACTGGGTTTCCTGTGCCCCACAGGGACCCGGGACGGTACAGCTTGGCCTGATAGGGCTTAGACTAGGTACCCGCTACCTGGGCTATGATCCGTAGTAGCAGACGTCACCAATTTCTGACATCATCGTTCTTCAATGGGATTCGCCGGTAAAGTTTGAAGGCGCAAAATGCTGCTAACTTCACCGTCCCAACGAAATGCGCATACCAAGGTTAGAGATTATTTGACAACTATTTCTCCGGCTTATTTATTTTGCGTTTATTTCCGGTTATAGACTTAGGAAGGACATTGCAAAGACTCGGATGCGGAACTCCAGCTTTCACCCGATTGTGTTTTGCCGGATTTGATTTCTGGTGTTGAGTAAAGGCCTCGGCATCGCAGGGTGCTCGGTGTAAAGGGCGTCGCCGTGAAGATTCGGTATTTTCTCTGTTTCATCGCATTAGACTTTCTTCTCAATGGCTTCGTTGAGCGCCACTCCTAGCTTTAGCGCAAGCGACTATGTCAAATTCTTCGGCGCCGGTGCCCTTGCGGCAACCGTCACCCACGGCGTAAAGTACCCCGAGTCCCCGATGGCCCAAGGATGATGTATATGATGGCACAGCTGACAAAAAGTGACAGGCAGCAACGCCCATCGACGTCGTCAAGACGCGCATACAGGTCGACGACTCGCTGAAGGGCTACAACATGGTACGCGCGGCGCGGCAGATCGTGGCCAAGGAGGGCGCGTCGGCGCTGCTGACGGGGTTCGGGCCGACGGCGGTGGGCTACCTGGTGCAGGGGGGCGGCAAGTTCGCCGGGTACGAGTTCTTCAAGAAACGGCTCATCGAGACGGCCGGGACGCCGGAGCGCGCGACGCGGCGTCGGACGGCCATCTACCTCGGTGCCAGCGCGGCCGCTGAGCTCGTCGCCGACGTGGCTCTCTGCCCTCTCGAGGCGACGCGCATCCGGCTCGTGTCGTCGCAGGGGGGGTACGGGGGCGGGCTGGTGGCGGGCTTCGCTCGCATGGCGCGCGAGGAGGGGTTCCGCGGCTTCTACGCCGGCTTCGTGCCCCTGCTCGCCAAGCAGATCCCGTTCGCTGTCGGCCAGTTCTCGGTCCACGAGGCCGCCGTCGAGGCCATCTACCGCGCGCTGGGGCCCGAGCGCAAGGCGCGCCTCACGCACCTCGAGTCCACGGGTGTCGAGCTCGGGTCCGGCGTCGCCGCCGGCGCTGCCGCCGCCGTCCTCTCGCACCCCGCCGACACCCTTCTCTCCGCCATCAACAAGGGCGCCGGCGACCCGCGGCAGGGCACCACGGCCCGCATGTTCTCCCTCGCGCACGAGCTCGGGCCCAGGCGCCTGCTGCTGAACGGCCTGGGGCCCCGTGTCGTCATGACGTGCGGTCTGGTGGCGGGGCAGTTCGTCATCTATGCTCAGTGCAAGGCGATTACTGGGGCGCCGCCGAGCGTCGAGATCCACAAGGAGAAGGCATAGAGTCTCGTGAAGTCAGGACTTTCTAGTGTGGCGCGGGCAACGTATGTCATGGTCGAGGCTTGGCGTTAGATTAGTGCAGAGCTCTTGGTTTTTATCTTCTACTTTTGTTGGTATTTTCTGGTTAAAGGATATCCTAGCGCGGTGATTCAAGAGCGCAATGTTAACGTTGATAGATGTATTAGTCATTCCCATGCCCTTCTCAGCGGCAGCGTGGTATCATCTTCTTAATATGCCAGCTATTAGATAACGGGCATCTGAAGACCTCGGATAAAGTTAATCTTCCTTTCTACTTACAGCATATATGCCTTCAATTACTTTAGCATATTTATAACCTTCCCCGTCTACACGCAGACGGACCGCCACTGCGGGGACTGTCAAGCCTTCCCGAGAGAAGCGAATCCATTTCATGCAGGGACGTTGTAGAACAGCGAGGAAACTGAAGAGTTCTTTCAGCAGGGAATTCCGGCTCCTCATTTCGCCGTTCCCCTGTGCTAGTGCTACTATATTCAATGGACCTTGTGATACCTGCCCGCCAAGTCACTCAGGAAACCAGTGGGAAGGCAGAATATATTATTACAACAAAAATAGAAACTGCCTAGTTTTCACCCAATAAGTCTCTGGATGCTTCCGTTACCAAGTCCACACTGGACAGTATAGAAACGTACCGACGATTAAGGCCATAGGGGCCTTAGCTGCCGTCCACTTATTCCATTGCAAGCATATCTGCGCAATTCAAGCCTCCCAAGGCCCAATACCTTATTGTTATTAGCTCGAAATCATTTTGGACGGCTGTTACACTGTCACAGTTAGGCTGATCGCGGGAGAAGGTTGCATAAGGTGTGGGAAGTGTAAATTGTCATGGATAATCTCGGCTCTAGAGAGCAGTGGCTAGGAAGCTCTATATATAGTGTGGGAGCCCCGGAACAACGTTGTTACGGGGTCTCTACAGCTCCTAGGGGCGTTGATGACTAAGCAAGTGACCCCTATTCTGCGACATACACAAAGCGCGTCCACACTGACGCGCTTTGGGACAGATTTTCTGGACCAGCCTGACAACCTTCACTGGAAAACTTTTTGGCGCTTGAACATAGTTAGCAAGCGAACAGGGTGCAGTGCGAAGATTCGAATAATTCCCCCTAAGAATTGTGAACCGACAAAGCCGAGAGGGGAGCCGGCGGCCAACAGGCCGAATGCGTTGCTGATCGCGGCTGTGACTTGTTCTATGACGGCCCGTTGAATATTCGCGTCCAGCGCCTTATAAACAGTGCTGTGTACACCAGTGGTCAACTGCAGGACTTCATCGTCCGACGCGTTGGGTAGGAGCTCCGAGATTCGGGCAACGGCTATGTTCTAAGGGAAATTTGCTGGCTCGAATGTGTAGAGAGGCTGGCAGAGTGCAAGAAGATAAAGGAACGCTTTGCCTGTAGTAAGTAAAAGTACTCTCAGACAAATTGAAGGCATAGCAAAGAAATAAAGATATGACCTGGCATGTGGGAAAGTCAATGGCTGCATCTGCCAGCGGGCGGTTAGAGTGCTTACAAAACCGCATTTAACGTCGAAAGGGGGACTTGGATCCGGACTTAGAGTAGCCGGCTGGGCAACAGTCCATTGCGGCAGCCAACTGCAGATGAAACAAATACGGCTGGTAAGGAGGGCACCCGACCGAGATTCCCGATTGGTCCACTGTCAAGGTTGAGTAGGGGTGCCCTGCCCAGGCGCCCATCGCATGTCCATCCTGCGTCACGAATCCCCCCGCAAGCCCCACAGGCCCCACAAGCCGTGCTGTCAAGAGATCGGTCCGCCATCAGACCCCGGTGTCTGACGCTCTATCCGAAGCAAGGCCAACTACACCTATAACAAGAAATTTCAGAAGTGGGTTATGGTCAGCTACAAATCGACCAATAAGAAATGCTGCACGAAAACCTTACCTGCCTTTTAAGGTAACTTGCCGGCTTGGTGCTACAGTGAATTATTGTAGGTGCAGTTGTTTGGTCTTTCGTCAGATAAGATGGCCCACCCACGAACGGGCCACCCCATCAACGGGCCACCCCACATTCGCGTTGCGCGTCGATCCACTTACTGATTTCTTTCCCTACAAATACCTTCTTAACAACGCTTTAAAAAATTGAAAAATTTATCTTCTTATTTATCAAAATCTGCGCTTTCGAACGATATGCAGGTTTCAGCCCAATTCCGTACGGCTTAAACGATTGATAAGGTAAAGCGTAGGAGATTCCTGCGTTCAGCCTCCAAGGGTTACCAAATTACCAGATAATATATAACACGCCGTATTCAAGGTGTGCCCACGAAACAAAAGGTTAATAAGATTCGCCAGAAGTTATCACGAAACCAGGAGGAAGCTTTAACCTATTAGGTTATCGTACAGGGTTAGTTAGGCTATACGCTACCCCATTTGCGATTCCGCTTATACGCATAACGCCTCTTGATTAATAACGGCAACCCTAAACGCCTAAGAAAAGGTTGGGTAACCCGATTTCTGCGTCGTTATCCTAAAATCAGGACTTTTAAAGGCAGGACGGTCGATTATAAGCGTCTGAATGGCGCTTCCCCGGCCTTTACTTACGTTTTATTCGAACGCTTTGCCCTGCCGGAAGTTAAAGCTATTAAATAAAGGAACCGATATAACGCAAACAAGATTAAAGTGATAGAAGGTATGGGTAAAAACGTTTTTGTCCTCGGAAAAGTTTTTAGGAAAAGTATTCTTTTAAAGGATACGTTTAAAAAGGGGTGGGTTACCATAATCGCGTATATTAATGTTAACGGGCGCTCGTTACCGCTTTTCGTAATCTTTAACGGCGTTAGCGTATAACAATAATAGTTTCCTAATTCGGACGATAAAGCATACGAAAGCTGGTACTTTACCATATCAAAGAACGGCTGGACGAATACCGAAATCGGCTTAAAGTAACTTCGCGAGGTTTTCATCCCCCATACTAAGCCCGAGGACCCGGATAAGTGGAGGTTATTAGTAATTAACGGTCATAATAGCCATACCACCGAAAAATTTATGTAAATGTGTTTTTAGAATAAGATATACATTATTTTCCTACTTGCGTACGTTTCCCATATCTTCCAGCCTTTTGATGTAGGTATATTTGCCACCCTAAAGCGGAGGTATCGCTACTGGTTTCGCGAACGTTATTACGGGCGGGCTTCCGAAGCTACAAATAAGACCGACTTTCTTTAGGCGTTCGCGAAGGCTTGGGAAGAGGTTATAATAACCTCGAAATATATTAAGAAAAGCTGGGAAGCAATAAGCTTACGTCCTATTAACAAAAGGAAGATGTTAAATAATAGGTACGTCAGGGAAGGGGGGGTAAGGGCGAATGCACCCACCTTAAGATCGATTCGTACCCCAGAACGCCTTAATTTCCTTGCCCAAATAGCTGCTTTAGGTGTCAAAACGCCTAAATTATTTAAGGAATTAGCCCGGTTCGAGAAATCCCTGGTAGAAATTGATTTAACTTACGGGAATCCTACCGTACGCTTTTTGTTCCGCAAGTTCGCCAAGGCCCTTGACGATAAAACCGCCAAGCTTTCCGCCGCCGAGGTTTATAACAATCAGTTAACTGCAGCCCTTGAAAAAGCGAAGCCCAAAAAGCGTAGGAAGGTGTAGCCCGAGCCAAATAAGGACTTCGTAAAGATAATCTCGGTTAAGAAGGTAAAGCTAGGGCTGAAGGCCCCTGCGAAGGGATGCTTTACCGTTACTCGGAAAAATCAATAGCAAAACGAGCCTTCTGAAAGCGAAGAAGATAGCGAGGTGGAACTGGATTGCATCTTTGTACGTTTTATTTAATATGGAATTAATTGATTAAGTGATTGTTGAGATATTGTTATTTGTATGGAAGGGTTGTTGTGGCGATGGCTTCAAAAATGGGTGGCCCGTTGATGGGGTGGCCCGTTCGTGGGTGGGCCATCTTAGGGCTACCCAGCTAACAGCACAGGCTACGACGCAACAATTAGCTTACAATGAACACCCCCCCAAAAAAAAAATTTGAATATGTAGAGTGTAAGTGGTGATTTGGACTGCCATTGTCCCCCTTTCCTTTTTCCTGACGTCTTGATGACCTCCTAGGAAGGTCCACAGTTCTGTTGTGTTCATTTCAGCTCCGAACAGAGCTTCAGGATCCTAAAGATGTCCGTACGTTTCGGCTCAAGGGGTTGTGAAAGCGGCATTGTATTGGAAGGAGGCCAGCACAACCCTACCAACCCATTGTCGCTGTGCGGTACGGTAGTGGACGTTACCACTTCGTTCTTAAACCTATCAGTGTAACAGCCGATGTTCTTGGAGCGCGAAAGGAGGGAGGAGGCAACATGCTTGTCCTACACTGCAAGGCTCTGAAGATTGATTTCACACGCTTGTGGTTCGTGATATGTTTCCCCTCCGTGGTGAACCCTAAAACGAGAAATTATGCCTCAGATTCCAAGCGAGAACGTTCTATTACACTCTGTAGTCAGCAACTTCGTCGGCGCTCCTGACTGACTCACTCACATCTATCTGAGAATTAAAATGGCTGAATACCCTTCTATTAAGCATGGTCTGTCCGAATGCCTGGCCCTGACGAGGAGTCAGACAATTCGATTATGTATTTATTGCGGATAAATCGCGACCACACCATGGGTGTGGCAGGCATCCTCCGTCCTAGCTGTACCATCCAGACCTTCTAGGTACTGGGTCAACTCGTTTAATAGGTGTCATAGGCATCCGGACGTCGCGGTCACGCGACTAGAGTCTCGCGAGCATGTAGCGCTGCGCTACATCTCATCTGCTTATTTGTTTAATCCTCCAGCGGTTAGGTGGTGTACTTGCCATCGGGATATTGAGACACAATGATCGACTTCCTGTGAAGGGTCTTTCCTCCAAGTAATTCTCACCCACCCACTACTATAACTTGAAGTATTAATATTCCATCCGGACTGCGCTTTTCCTACGCATAATGATGAAGGCAGCCTATCTTAGAATCCTCTTATTAGGCGTTGTCACATAATAGGGGTAACTTGCTTAGTCGTCAAGACAGAGAGGACTGTAAGCAACCCGCAGCAATGTTGTTCCGGTGATACCACACTGCATAAAGATGTCTAACCACCGCTCTCCAAAGCCCTGATCATCCATGACAATTTACGCTTTCCATACCTTATGCAGCCTCCCTCGCGACTAGCCTAACTGTGACGTGTGTAACAGGCATCCTTGTCATTCTGGGGAGTTTCCGCCTGCCCGTCGGTTAGTCCAGGGTCAGTACCGTTTTGTCACTCATAGGGGGTTCTCTAGAAGCATGTGGAAACGAGCACGCTAACCATATTCAGAAAGGATAAGTGAGAGAGAACTCAAGAACCAGGATAGCGGCATTTCAAGATCAGTTCACATCCGAGATCTTCCATCCGCCTCGGCAGAGTCTCTGGAAGACTTGGTCTGAATCGTACTTGGCTGCCACTTTCCTCATCTTCTCGAGATTCTCGCTTCCGTAGCTCCTCAGAACATCCTGACTCTTGTCCGCGTAGTTCATGTATAGCAACTCCATTAGCCCCCCATCTACAGAGGCTGCGAAGTCCTTTACCGCCTGCACGCCAGCTTTCAGCTTGGGATAAACGAAAGCGGCCTGATCTGCGGTCTTCATCATGGCTGAATACTGAAAAAGGATAGCATTATCCAGATGGCGTTCAAGTCCCATAATGTTCCCACCAGCAGCGGCTGAATGCTCTGCAACAATGTTTGGGACCGGCTGGAATATGCAATTTGGAATAAAGTCGCCGTCGGGAATGTAAGATTTGAGCTCCTCAACGAGTTCCTCGTGTACCTGAGCCGCCTTGTTCATGATGCTCCGGTCGTTTTTGAAGCACAGGGTGAACCAGGAATTACTATAAGGAGTACAGAGATCGATTAGCAGACACCATGCAACAATGACCACCACGCTTCAATCGCTAGCAGAAAGTACTCACTAGTAGTTGGTGGGTAGAGTGATTTCGGTTGATAGTTCGTAGATCGACGTTACTTTCGTTGTGTCCAGGAATTTTGGAAGCTTTCGCCACCCATCATATTCAGGTGCGTTTGGGAACCCCCCGGCCTGAAGGACGGCTGTCGAAGCAACGTTATCCTTGAAATCAGGAAAGTAACCAAGAACGGTCATGAGATAGCTGTCACGGTGCACTGAGGCTCCCTCAGTGAAGTTCCACATGACATCCACAACTTCGGGTATGGCGTCTTTCGGAGTGGCTGTTACACCCCCCCACACGCGGTCTGATGGTATAGTACCCATAGTGAATCTCGTGACAATACCGAAATTGTTGGAACCCCCTTTCAGGGCTTGGAATAGATCCTGATAGTTGTCCTTGTCAGCCGTAATAATACGACCATCTGCCAGCACAACCTCAAAAGCACGGACATTATCGCACTATCACAATCAGATTTCAGGTCCTGTAAAAAGGGGAGAGAGGCTAAGGGGTTTAGGGACATACTGCCCAGCCATTTCGTGCCGTCATCCATGAGCTGCCACCACCGAGCAGGACGCCCGAAACGCCGACATCGCTGGTTCTCCCGCCGGGAACAACCCGACCATACTTGTGCAGTTCTCCATACACGTCCTTCCACCTTCCGCCTGCCCCAATATGTGCTGTTTCAGTCTCCGCATCGAAAACAGTCTTGTCCAAGCGACTAAGATCAATCGTCACACCACCAGCGACGTTGTTGGCACCAGTCGATGGGGAGTGCCCACCGCTACGGACTGCAAACTGTTGCTTTGCGGCTGCGAGAGATTTGTGGGCTATAGATACCTCTTCCGCAGACTGAGGGATAACTATACAGGCAGGTCCAAGCCTAACATTTCTCGCCCAGTACGATTCCTCGCGCGCCAGATACGCAGGATCCGTAGGATACAGGGTTCGAGGCGCCAAACCCGCGTTAACAAGGTTTACCGCCTGTGGGCACGTTGCTGCAGATACCGCGACCACCATTATAACGGTATGTTTGAGATGCAGCTTAAAAAGGGACACAATATTAATATGATAGTTTGCGAGGGTCGGGTAATGTGTAGCTAGGGAACGAGTCCGAGCCGTTAACAAGATCTGTATGTGTAAGATGTCCGCGGTACGTAGCTGGCTGGGTAGCATTCATAGCCGTGTTAATTCAAAAAAATTTCGATACATGGCCAGGAGAAGGATTTACGTCCACTTGGTATGTGTTCAATCCGTAGAGTAATGTATATTATACCATCGTGCATGTCTTGGCGAAGCCTCTCGGACAAATAGTTAAGTTTGGTTAGGCGTTGTTATCCGATCCCTGTTTGCAGTTATCTCCCTTGTATAACAGCGCCTTGGCACGTATCGCTATTGACAAGAAGGCTCACGTCAAGATAGATGCCCGATAGTCATTGCACTATTGGTTTTATTTAAATCGTCTCAAATGCACAGCCATGACATACGCATCTTTCCGTTGGTACTTCCAAGTCCGAGTGATGGTGGTCTTTCAGAAAACGCTACAGACATTTGAGCACTGTAAGTATCCGGACAATGCTTTGTATATCGGCTGGATTACGGCTGGATTATATTAATGCTGTCTGGCAGCTTCGAGTTTCGTAGCCTCCTCATCTTCCACTGCCTGAGCAGCATTCCATGCGTGCTTTCAAGATGGAACCGCTATACCCAAGCCTTACAT
This sequence comes from Monosporascus ibericus, assembly GCA_004154915.1. Classification (NCBI taxonomy): domain Eukaryota; kingdom Fungi; phylum Ascomycota; class Sordariomycetes; order Xylariales; genus Monosporascus; species Monosporascus ibericus. Next base: position 11,438 of record QJNU01000724.1, on the reverse strand, counting down.
CAACTGCGGAGGCGCAAGGGTCTTTGTCCAGTCTGCCTCTGTGTGTGGGTATATCCGTAGCCCGAGTCAGACGCTGCTTTTCCTAATCAATTCTGGCGTCGTCATCGCTTCTATCCGCTTATTAACGAAGACTCCCGTCGCATCGCCGTGGGCAGCAGCCGCTCCTGCAGGCCGTCGGGCTACCCCCTGTCTGAGGTGGCCTTCCTGCTCCTCGAGTACCGAAGCGTGCTAGTCAGCATGATCTATGACTTGGAGAGGATATAGAAGCTCCTTGAGTCGGCCAAGACACTACTGGCGACGGCGCGGAAAGCCAACGTCGCCATGCTTTTATGGACACGAACAGGAACCCCCTGCCACCAAAAAGGTGACGGAGCACTGGGCCTCGACGTGCAAGCCCGCTCTATCGGCCATCCCCGAACCGGCGGCCGAATTCGGCGATCTCGCCATCGCCGGCGCCGCGGCCGACGGCCACCATGGAAGCACCTCCCTGAGAGCTCCCGGGTACAAGTCCACTTTGGTGGCCGAGGGGATCCTACCGCTTCTGCGGGGGAAGTTGGGTGTCATCCATCTCATACTCGGCGGCGTCGCGACTAGCGGTGTAGTCTTGGGCAGGGCCACGCATACCACCGACCTGGACTTCGACGTCACCGTCGTAGAAAGACCCGTGCTAGGACCCTAGCCAGCAAGGTGCATCGCTCTCTTATCGATACGGTGATTCCGACTTTGGCGCAATTGCCGCGGTTGAGGAGGCGGTCGGTCACATGACGGCTTGAGTGGTGGAGATTGCAAGGATTTATTCATGCGGATACCTGAATCTTAAAAACTGCCAGTCGGCCCATTCCGATCAGCCTGAGCTTCGTAGAAACAAGTCCAGTGAACTGTTTCGAGATCTCCTGCTGTACCGACTCATGTACCTCCTGGCGGCGCCCACCACTTCCCCATCATGACCATCATTTGGCCGCGCTTCGCTTGCAGAATCCGAGCGCTCAGGAGTAACCGGGGCAGCCGCGGTACGGACCCAGTTGCAACCGCCGACTCCGCCATTCCCGGAGTCGGCGTAGCATAAGTGTCGGCAAAGTTGGAGGGCGCATCTGCTATATCAACGCAACTCCGTATTCGCAGCGGGCACGCGTCGCCAGGAAGATCCAGTCGCGTTACAGACACGGTAAGCCAGTTACGCGGACGCACGCTTTGGACTCCGCACTCACGACCTGTACAGTAGATGGCAGACAGAGCGTGATGTACTTCCCCAGAGGAGGAAGTAAACGCATGCGAGGGCTGCTACGCGACCACCAGGATCGACTCAACGAACTCCACCAACCCTCCACCTAGATGACTTCGTTCTTCCCTCCATCCTGCATGCGGCGACGACAGGCAGTAAGGGCCTAGGTAACCAAAAACAGCAGCCCAGACGGCTGCACACGCAAGTTAGATGAAATAAGATTAGACTGGTGGGTGGGCAGTACGTCAAGTTACGCCCGGCATGACGGACTGCCAAATGCCCAGTACCCTGCATTTACATACGTAACTTGATTTTCCGGCTGCGTCTTAGCGTAATTATGCACTAAAATGCGGCTATGCTTATAATAATGCAGGTGAAAGCGACAATTGCGATGGGGTCTGTCTTTCTCAGCTTAGCGGGTAGGTTTCCTCATATGCGGTAGCCCGCTTCTCCCTTGGCCGCCGCGGAATAACTAGCTAGCCCTACTGTCAGGTACTGTACCTTCCGCAGTGACCGTAGAAATTCGTGCATCGACTTGCACCACCATCGCCACAACTCGACAAGAACCCAATGTCGCGCTTATCAAAGCCATTAACCAGAACCATGGCTTCAGAAATATCGCAGCGAAGCCATTCCAGAAGGTGCGAGGAAGAGGACGAGCGGAACCCGCAGGAGAGGGGGAGTCTACGAAACGGCACCACAACCCCGCCCGATGTGGAGACTCTGGCTCGGTTCCCGATGACTGCCGGCCCACCGCCGCCGAATGCGACTTCCACCAAGCGCGCGTCGTCCGCACCGCCTATCTTCCGTCCCGTGTCTGCGTACCGTTATTCTCCTTTGCCAAAGGGCTATATTCGCTTACTTCGACTAACGCCTCATCGAGACGAGCATGCCCCTGTACAAGGCCAGCTCTTCGACTACCCACTCCTGGACTCAGGGCAAGGGACCCACCTGTACGAAGCTTTATCCTACGTATGGGGTTCTTTAGAAAAGCATCAGTCTGTTTCCATAGACGAGGGCTACATACCCGTCACCAAAAACCTCCACATGGTACTAAAACGCCTTCGAGATTACTCTTTGGACCGAATCATATGGGTAAATGCTATATGCATCGACCAAGGTAATACGGAAAAGCGGAACCACCAAGTACAGTCTATGGCGAAGATCTATGCGAAAGCAAACCGCGTAGTCGTTTGGCTTGAAAAGGCGACGACCATTAGCAGTTAAGTGAACGGAAAAGCCTTAACCGATGGCGATCGAGCGTTCGAAGAATTATGCATCGCTGCAGATGGTCAGCCTACGAAATCCATAAACAGCGAGACGAACCAGTAAGTAATATTTACGCTGCTTCAGCGGTCGTGGTTTTAGCGTATCTGGGTAAGGTAACAGACAATAAACGGAATTTCCAGAAGTTGTTAACAAAATTGTTTAGGTATTTCAAAAGGTTGCTGCGGCTCGATATGTCCTGATTATGTATCGTTCCGCGGAGATTAACAGGTATATGTTTTGCTTAGGTTTGAACGCATTAAAGCTTGCTTTTCAAGACCTAAATATTTAAAGTCGGATCCGTTCAGCCGTTTACCTTATAAAGCGCGTAATCTTCCGGTCTAAACACGTAACTAATCGCTTAGACAGGTTCTCTCTTAATATACGCCCTTTAGGGGAACTGGTGGATATATACCACAACCGCGAGGCTACTGATCGCCGGGATAAGGTGTATATCTTATTCGGCATAAGCTCTGATGATTACATCCCAGCTAGCCTATCGCCTGATTACGGGATTTTGTGGAAAGATCTTTTTTATCAACTTATCAAGTTTCTTATCGGTAAACAAGCATTTATAAAGATTTGGGAGGAAAAGGAGATTGCAGTAATTAAAAGCAAGGGCTATATTCTCGGCGAAGTATCCTCGGTAAAAAGTGATGGTAATTAGAATGGTAGGCCGAACGTAAATATTATCTCAAAAAATATACCTGGGTACTTGCGCGAGAAGAAGGAATAAAGAGATCGCTGGACTCTCCATGCCTCTGCCAAATCGATCCTGGAAGGTAACGTCGTTTGTTTTTTGCAGGGAGCATCCAGGCCTACAGTTATCAGGTTATACGAGGATTATTGTGCCGTTATCGCAATTGCCGTTACCCCTACGGACGATAAGCGAACTAAGGGGATAGATATCGACTAGCCGGGCCTTTTACGGTCGATAACAATCTTCCCCCGTAATCTTCTTGTCACAAAAGCGACGCCGCTATTGCATTGCTAGCAATAGCGTTATATATGTCAATTCTTTTACTGTGACACTTCTACTTATCTGGGAGTGGGAAAAATCCTGGGGGAGACTAGGAAATGAAGAAGAGTACGAATGCTTCATCAACAGCCGATTCCCCAAGCATGCAATAACAGAGTTAAACAATGACTTGGACAAGGCGACCAGGCTCCATAACACCGGACTCCTCTTCAGAGACTTGGGAAAGTATAAAAAGCAGCCGAGAATCTTCAAAGAGCAATAGAGGCTGGCGAAAGAAGCTCTGGGTGGGAACATCCGCACACGTTAGCCGCTATGGACAACTTAGCACTAATATGCAGAGATCAAGGTGATTGGAAGAAGGCAGAAAAGCTAAAGGTGATGAGAGATCTAATTAAGCGAAAAGGAGATTACACTTACATTACAGAACGCGGCATAATCCGGATGGCAAGATTCTTTGACAGAGAAGTGATGACGCTCCTGCTTGACCGAAGAGGGGACGAGGTCGAGATTACAGAAGAAGTGGTTAAAGCAGCGGCAGGGAATTATTCGTGTGGAAAGGAAATGATGACGCTTTTGCTTGACCGAAGAGGGGACGGGGTCCGGATCACACCAAGGGCTGTTCTACAGGTTGCACGATCATTTGACAGAAAAATGATGACGTGTCTGCTTAACAGCAGAGGGGACGAGGTCGAGATTACAGAAGAGGTTGCTATCCAGCTTATAAGGTCATTTGGCAGAGAAATGATGGCGTTTCTGCTTAACCGAAAAGGGGGCGGGATCCCGATTACGGAACGCGTGGTTATGGCAGCGGCTGAGGATAAGAGTGGAACGGAAGTGATGAGGCTTTTGCTTAACCGAAGTGGGAACGAGATCCGGATTATACCAGAAGCTGTTGCACAGATTGCAAGATCATTTGGCGGAGAAATGTTGACGTTTCTGCTTGACCAAAGAGGGGACAAGATCCGGATTACAGAAGCGGTGCTTAAGGCAGCAGTTGAGGATAAGAGTGGAACGGAAGTGATGAGGATTTTGCTCGACCGAAGAGGGGACGAGGTCGAGATTACAGAAGGAGCGGTTAAGGCGGCGGTTGGGAATGATTTTCATGGAGAAGAAATGATGACACTTCTGCTTGACCGAAAAGGGGACGAAATCCGGATTACGGAAGCCGTGATTAAGGCAGCGGCTAAGGGTTGTAAGAACGGAGCGAAAGTGATGGAGTTTTTGCTTGATCTAAAAGGAGACGAGGTCGAGGTTACTGAAGGAGTGGTGAAGGCAGCGGCAGGGAATTCTTTTAATGGAGTGGAGGTAATGAAGCTTCTGCTTGACTAAAAGGGGACGTGGTCGAAATTACAGAAGAAGTGGTTATGGTAGCGACTGGGAATATCGTAATGGAAAAGAAGTGATGAAGCTTTTACTTAACCCAAAGGGGACGAGGTTGAGATTACAGAAGGAGTGGATAAAGCAGCAGCTAGGAATGCTTGGAAAGAAGCGGAACTGATAAAGCTGTTGCTTGGCCGGAAGGGGACGGGGCAGAGATTACAGAGAAGGCTGTAATCCAAATTGTAAGACAATTTGATAAAGAACTGTTGAAGCGCTAAAGAGAGGATAGGGTCAGGATCATAAGAGCAGCTAGTGGCTAGAAGTGATTAGCTGGGAAAGAAGTGCAATGATAGGCATCACTCTACTACTGCTTGTGCGGCTACGGCTTTATGGAATTCGTAAAACACTTCTGGGGCTTAAGATTCTCAAATTCTTGAATTTACCTATAGCTGCAGCAGTTAACTTACACCTCCCCCCCGGATGCCCAAGCTCGACATTAAAGCGAGCAAAAGGTGATATGTACAACATATCCATCACGAACGGTCTATTTTGTAGTTCGCAAGGGGTCTGGATGACGGCGCTGGCCCAGACCAGAGTTGAAAGTTGACCTGGAGCAGTCTACCATCCTCCGTATCAGCAAAGGGTGCCGGTGTACTGAGCATGCCGTCCTCAACATAGACATCATGACTTTGCGGACTAGCACAAGCAGCCCCGATATAAGTGTGGGAACCTATTTCAGAAGTGCGCGCCGGCACTGCTTCGGCGACGGTCATCACGACCTTGAAATACCACTGTCACGCCCCCTCGCACAGAAGCTCGGTGTTGCAGAAACTCAGTTTAACCATATTGATGACGACCTGGAGCAGTCCGCTGTCTTCCGCTCTCTTTTAGCCCTCCCGCATAATGAGCACGCTGAAGGACTTCGTGTTGACATAGCGGTTGTACATGTCGTCGCTCCCTCTGAGCGCCTTTGAAGACAGACGGTTTATTCCGTTGCTCGAAATTGGTATGGAACTGGGGACTGGATCCTGCGCAAATGCGGTATGGCGGGCTGTGGAGAGGCCGTTGTTTAGGGTAAGCCCTCCAGGCAGTCGGGGCTGAGCCCGAAGACCGGGGGAACACTTGCCTCTCCTCGTTCACCGCAGAATCCAACTGGTCTTCCGCAAGGTAGGCAGAAGTAATAGGGCCATGAGCCAGGTCAAGATAACATTAACCGTGAATTGTCGTTCGTAACCTTCGAACTGGTGATCCACTTGGCACAATAGGCCAGCGTTCTTGACGACGATGTCGAGTCGCTCGAGTTCGGCTGCTCGACCATACAAAACTTGACGCTCTCAAATTATCCGAGGTCAACTTTCATATCTCCAACTCGCAACTGGTAAGTTTCACCGAGGACTCGATGTTTTCTTTAACTGCCTTTGTTTGTAAGTTGTGGAAAACCTGCACCCATGAATGGCACTGGGGGGTTGAGCCGGACGAAATGCTTCGCAGCCCCGCGGCCTAAGCCAGTGCTTGCTCCAGTGACGATGACCGCCGTCCCCGTGAAATCATCCGCGGGTAATGGGAGAGCTGGAATCTGCGTCTTAAACTATCTGCTCAGACACCGATTCCTGAAGATGGTCTGGTTAGCAATGTATAAACTCGCGACTTAACGTGTGGGTTATCGGTTCGCTTACATCGTTGAATAGGGGTACCTATTCGACCAATACCAACCTGAGGTTATTAAGGGAGAAGAAACTTGAGGAGCTTGTGAGGTAGCTGCTAACGTTTACGAGCAAGATCAGCATCAAGAATATTGCGGATGGCATCCTGTCCTGGAAAGTGCTTGTTCAACACGCAGGATACATTCATACACCTATGCCCGCTGCCCAGACTGACATTCAGGACTATTGGGCATCCTGCGAGGGGCATCTCGTTTCATTCTGGCATCGTTACTGGCCGCATAACATCAATTGGCTAACACAGGAAAGTGAGAGTTAGATGTGAAATCCATAGCCCAAGGATCTTTCTTTCGTGGGCTTTCCGGCGACGCGTAGTTCACACTGAGTCGGTAAGACATACGAATAGTACCCAGTATATACGCAGCAGTTCTCGAGAGATGCGCTAAGAACCCGAAGACGAGAATTCTCGGCATAGGGCCGACCGGAGGCGACATGCTACACAAATCATTGCCACCCCCCGTCTTCCCCTGGCGGAAGACGGCATAATTGAGTGAGACGACGATGGGAGCTTATAAAGAATGATGTCACACGACGCCCAAGCGCATTGGTCACTTAAGAGGTTCCTGAAGCGACGAGGAACAGCCGCCTTGCTAAGGTTTTCTAAGGTCCTTGCTAAAATTTGCGATATACGTAACTCCTTAAGGCCATATACCGTAACAGCATATGGTTCCTGGCGGGCTTTGCAAGTTCATGTTACAGCAGACTTCCATAATACCCCTCACTTAACCCGGCCCTGCATAGGCCAAACACCCATCGTCTTCCAGAACGCCCGCCCATCAAGCATCCTCCCCAACGAAGAGGGATCCCTAGGCAGCGCCCTCACGCCCTCCTCGTCCATCAGCTCGCCGACCCATCCCAGCAGCTCCTCGCCCCTCTCAACATCCGCCCCAGAGACCCTACAAGCGGCTTCAACACCATCACTGTCATCATTACCGACGGTAGGCGCAACACCGCGCGCCATCTCACCGGCGCAGTCCTGCACAAGCTCCCACCAGTCGTAAACATGCATGTCGCAGACTATCCAGCGGCGCGCGGCGGTAAACCTTCTGTGGGTCGCGACTATGCCCGCCGCGACATCGGCGCCGTGCACCATATGCAGGGCGCGGCGAGCACGCAGGTCCGCCTTCGAGCCCGCCACGCGCCCGTTCTGCACCCAGTGCCGCGGCTGCCGGGAGCCGCCGTACAGCCCCGCGAGGCTGAGCACGGCGCCCTGTGCCTCGCGCATGAGCTCGTCTTCGGCCACGGCGCGCGAGTCCGTGGTATCGTACGGCGAGTCCTCCGAGTTCCAACCTGCGTTTGTCCAGATGTTTGTCACGCCTAGCTGGATGAAGTGGGTCTCTGGTCCGCCGCTATCGCTGTCGCTGTTGCTGTGACGGCGGTTATGCGTGGCGTTGTACAGACTTGTTAACAGGTTCGATTGCCCCTTGCCCTTGAGCGGGAATGTGATCAGGACCGTGGTTGCACGCGGTAGTCTGCTGTAAGGCTCTTGGTCTCTCGAGTCCGGGTCGAATACAAACGGAATTGTGCCGCTGCGACCGTTGGTGGTCGTCGCTGCGTACGTCACGCCCTCTCTCTGCAGCAGCGGTATCAGGAATGTGGACGTCCAGCCTGCTCCAAGGATGAGGAGGTCGACTGGTGCCATCTGGGATTCATGGGTCTCCACCAACATAATGACCTACTAAGCTCCGGGTACCTGCGATTTTGATGTAGATGGCGGAGAAGCCGGAAATTAATGCTGCTACCTTTATAATAGTTGACGTTGCTAAGTCTAGCTCCAGCTGGACACTCCAAAGAGCTCACTCTGTGCATAAGTCGCATAGCGGGGCACTCTTGATCTCATGTAGACACATATGCGACCCACTATAACTTTAACCGAGTTCATGGAACTTAAATATTGCAATATATTTCAGAAACCTGCGCCACCATCGAACGTGCAGCAACGGGGAGTGCTCTATAAAGGAATGAAAAGTACTAGCCACTCCGCACATAATCACAGACCAGCGGTCTCAACGCCAGATGACTTTGGAAGTCCTTGTCCGCACTTAATTACACCCCGCGGACCTTATCCTTACATGTCCCAGTCTCTCCAATCCTGTTGATACGGGCCCCGCCCGTGGACGCCGCGGCTTTGCAGAACACGCTTCGGTGACCTCGGCCTCTCACGCCTCGCACGCTCTATACGGAAGTCCATGACCGATAGCGGTCGCTCACCCCTGTCGGTTAGCCAGATTTCGATCGCCGCCGATAAGACACCCCGGAAGCGGCCAGATCAGATCACATTCTGCGGGAAGACTTTCTCAGGTCACGACCATGTGGGACTATGTGGACGGTCACCTTGCACGCCTGGATGACGGTCCAGTGCCATGCCCTTTCCCGAAGTGCAGAGCAAGGGAATCACTCTGGCATTCCTTCAAGAGCGACGTCTACCACGATCGTCACGTCCTTTTTACGGCCGGATAAGGTAGGACCGGATTCCTCGGCAGGGTCTGATGGCGTATCGGGGCGGAGGCCCTGAATTTTGTTGGTGGGCTGCAGCAAGGAGGGAGCGTCGGAGGAAGCAGTTTCGGAGTTATCATCCCCCTCGGACGAAGATTATTCCTAGATCAGGGAACAAGGGAAGGAGTGACAAGGATGTTCATGTGCACGAGTCACCCCGGACGCCGAAAATAGTACTCAAGAGAAGTCATGGAGAAGAGAGACACGAACCACCTCACAAACGGAGAATAGTGGTCAAGGGAAATTGAGGAGATGTGTCCTTCTGGGGCAGGTCAATCATATCGTAATATTCTTGTATCTCGACAGGGACGGTATGCATACCGTATGTACGAACATGTAGAAGTGAGGAAGTAATTCAACCATTATGAACTTCGAAGTCCATATTATATAGTCTGGACCACCCCATCTCCCAATAGGGGACCTACCATAGCTAAGCTGATCGGGAGAAAGGTTGCATAAGGCGTAGAAAGCTTAAATTATCATACCTAATCAATCTATGGTTGACTGTGCAATGGCTAGAAAGGTCTATATAACGTAAGAGCCAGGAATAACGTTATTCCGGGGTGACTAATGGATTCCTGGGCGCTGATGACTAACCAAGTTACCCCTTTTCTGCAACAGCGCCATAGCGGCTTACCAGCAGACAGCAAACCTTCGTTCGCACTTATTCGTGTATCATTCCTGGGAATCGTGGGAGAATATTCGACGGCACTGTGGGCCATCGGTTTGAATCGTACACGGACTGGCCGCCCATCGGCGCATTCGAGATCTCAGGTACCAACCCGGCAGCAAAATCGGCCGGTTTGGTCTAAGGAACTATACGTTAACAGTTACAGCTGTGCTGTCGAGCCTCGTGGTCAGCCTATGTTAAGTAATTTGGGTGCGATGGCCGTAGGGATCGCTGTCTTTTAGGGGAATTCTGGGCCCATGGTGAATCCCTATGTAAGGTCGACGCTTCGCTCTTCTTGACTTCCAGCGAGTGCTTTCGGGTCTGCATCTTTCGGAAAAGCGACTTGACCCTCTTTGTCCGTCACGAATACTCGCATGTCGGATCATGAGGAGAGTGTGCGACCCTGCTGCTATCTTCGGCTGTTGCTGTCTTGGAGCAGGTCCAACGTAGATCACTTCGTCGTCGGAGGCAGTCTGTCGCCAGTGTAAAACATCGGAGACGCAATCCTAAAGAATCCTTAGCAAACCGGCCTAAGACATAGCCAGGCCTTGGTCTCCAATCAGTTGACAAAGGCGCAAGTTAACCCTGCACGTCAGAAGCAATCGGGCATCTTACGGAGTATTGAAGCTCAGTGTACCAACCTTGCCAGACAAACACAGAGTGGAGGAACACAGAAGCATATAACGGGGACTAAGTTTACAGAAGATAAGGACGCTCTGAGTATCAATTAAAGGGACGTTTAGCCAAAGAATAACTAAGAAAATGGCACATCCAGAGACATCCTCATAATCACCATGCGTCCCGTCGGACGACCGATCGCAATTGCTGATCCATCATTTGAAACGTCTGATTGCCCAGGTCGGCAATCATGTGGAAGCCATATTGCGCCGCGACCGCAGCACGTAATCCAAGAACCGTCGCCATTAAGATCCCACGTCAGCTTCGTCCCGAATCGTCGATCAGAGGGTGCTTGGTCATTGGATTCGATCACGAGCGAACTCCCGTCGCCAACGCAACTGCGGCCACCGTGACTGTCAGTAGAACTGCCGACATTAAGGGGGATGCTGCCGGCATTGATTTGAAGCCGTAGTCCGGAATTGCTTAAGCTCTTAAAGCGTAATTTGAAAACAGTGCGACCCATAGGCTCAGTGCAGACCTCCTTGCCGGACTTCGCATCCCAGATTTTTACGGTGTTATCGAGCGACCCTGATGCGATACGGCTGCCATCCGGCGAAAACGCTACCAAATTAACCAAATTGCTATGGCCTTCCAACGTACGGACTTCCTTGCCCGACTTCGCATCCCAGATTTTTACGGTTTTATCGACCGACCCCGATGCGATACGGCTGCCATCCGGCGAAAACGCCACCGAATTAACCCAATCGTTATGGCCTTCTAGCGTACGGACTTCCTTGCCCGACTTCGGATCCCAGATTTTTACGGTTTTATCGTCCGACCCCGATGCGATACGGCTGCCATCCGGCGAAAACGTTACCGAGGTAACCGAATCGCCATGGCCTTCTAGCGTACGGACTTCCTTGCCCGATTTTGCATTCCAGATTTTTACGGTTTTATCGTACGACCCTGATGCGATACGGCTGCCATCCGGCGAAAACGCCACCGATTTAACCCAATCGTTATGGCCTTTTAGCGTACGGACTTTTTTGCCCGACTTTATATCCCAGATTTTTACGGTTTTATCGTCCGACCCCGATGCGATACGGCTCCCATCCGGCGAAAACGCAACCGAATTAACCTAATCGT
>QJNU01000723.1:0-34733 GCA_004154915.1 Monosporascus ibericus | reverse complement strand
CCCCCCCCCCCCCCCCCCCCCCCCCCCCCCCCCCCCCCCCCCCCCCCCCCCCCCCCCCCCCCCCCCCGAGCAACCCGAAAGTACCATCATCATATGCCAATGTTCTCAGGCAGTCAAGTATCCTCTCAATTGGCGACCAGGTTGGCGGAGTCGACGCTTGATGCAGGTACACAATTAGATAATTATGGGACTATGTAGGTATGTATCCATTTGGGCATCAAGGTATATCTTGTAAGCTAGTACGAGAAGTACTTACCGAGTATGTAATTAAGATAAAGTTGGCAAACCAATGCCCACATAGAAGGGAAGTAATGGATCATGCCAGCATCCGGTTGATCCAAATCATAAGAGATAGAAAAATTAGAGAAGACATATCAGCAGCATGCGATCATGCTAGATTTCTCGTGGTTAATTGACTCCAAACTGAGCGGCTAGACCGACATGCCTAGAAAGCTATGCCTATTGGCGAAAAGGTCTTGGCTAAAATTGGAATGCTACAATGTCATTGCAAGGCTTCCAGTTGGTCAATCGGCTTTCTCTGTGCTTGTGTGTGGTCCTGGAGTCGAACTCCCCTTTCCCAACTGACAAAGAAAGCGGGCCCGAGGAGCCCCAAGGACCCCTCTCGTGCCCACCATGCCGAAAGTTCACCCCACCTTAAAAACGGCGCAGTGCTAGTACATACTAGGTGCAAAAGAGGTGTCGCATGCCCTTCCCTGACGGCCCTGACTCGCTGCTCGGTTTTGCACGGGGTCCCATTGGCGCACTTTTTTACTGAATGTCCCAAGGTCGGGGCACTTGGCCGGGGTTTGTGTTAAACCGATTGTGGTAGAAATCGGTCCAGCGGCACGTCGCGTGTTTGGCTTTGCCCGAGAAACCCATTCGTCAAAAGAGTTGGATCTAGGATTGGGAGACATCCATTAGATTTCTCAATACGTAGAGATTGAATTTGCCATTGAACCAGCTAAACGTTACTGCGCATATGGAGTCGACCTAAACCTATCTTACCTTACTCTGCTTGTTTACTTCTACGTCTTTTTTCTTTTCTCCTCCTTTTAGCTTTTATATAAGCCTTCTACATCGCCGGCATTCTACCTTTTTGTGACTGACAAGCTTCTTTAGACTTCCGTCTTTCAGCCCTGAAGGGAATACATCATCATCAATCAGCCTCATCACTGCCGACACGGACTTCCTCGGCTTACCTTGTCGCGTGTCTGCCGACCCTGTTATATTACTCACGCTTTTGGTGCCCTCTTCTTTCGCCCGAACCACACCTCCCAAAACAAAAGCTTCAACCTCGGAACGTCTCTGAGCAAATCATATCTCGCTCCTGCAGAGAGCCGCCGGCTTCTGCTCGACTAACCACGAACCGCATGCTCATTGCGTAACCCAACGATCCAATGGGAGACTTATAGTTAGCATAGACCGAGGGAATTGAAGTAGGACGCCAGACATGGAAAGCAATGGCAACCGCCATGCCAAGGACGAGAGGTCGGAGGACTCGGCGAGGTCCAAGGACAGCGCCACCACCACAACTACTGTTATCACAACTACCACCGCCGCCGCCGCCGCCAATAATGCTAGTACCTCCGATGCTCACCAGAAGAGCCCCAAGAAGAGGCGCAAAGTGAACCACGGTATGCTGTGCCCACTTACTACCTGGGTCATAAATTCTCCTAGTTGCTTGATTCCTCCATAATCCCAGTCGCCAGCCACGTACCTACATCCAGTTCTGTACGTTATGTCGTATTCATGGGCTAATTTTGGGGTCTGCGCGTTCCTACAGCTTGCGTCTACTGCCGTCGATCTGTAAGTACACGAAGCTTGCCTGAAATATCGCCATGTCTGCTATCTATTGGCTCCACGTCTGCGCGTATCTGCGCGTGCGTGCGTGTAGGAGCAGGCGTAAAAGAGAACAAAAGAAATTATCCCTACCTTCTCTCTGTTTCCTGCTGCGGGATGCTACGTTTCCACTGTGACGTTTCTTCCTATTATGCTTTGATTCACCGTCTCTGCACCGTGTCCCGCGTGTCTAGTTCTAACCTGAATACTTGGCTAATACCCGCTGCCCTTGGGCTTTCAGCATATGACATGCGATCTCGTATGTAAGATCCATTTCTCTCCGCCGGGGTCTACAGCCCCCAAGTTGCATTTACATGATTTTGACCCAGAACCAACCACTTTGAACAGGAGAGGCCGTGTACGAGATGCATCAAGCGTAATATTGGCCATCTCTGCCATGACGAGCCCCGGGACCCGGATGCGAAGAAAGTCAAAGGCTCCCATGTCGCAACCGGCCACGACGAATCAGAGATCCAGCCAGGCATTCATGCGCGTAATTCGATAGATCAGAGTACTACTGCAATGGCACCATCCCTTTTTGACGCAGCTGGACGCCCTGCTCAGGGCACCAAGCAGGCCTTCGGTGCCGGCGGCGCGCTGGGCCAGGCGCGGCACCTACAGCTTGTGTCACCGAATCAGGTTTCCGGGATGCAGGCTGGTGTCTCTAGTAACAACGTACATCAACGTAGGTGCCGTAAACCCCTTACGAGCGTCTGTGTCGTGCAGAAAGCTGAGCTGATCTCATATTGCAAGTCCCCATTTTCTCTGATACATGGTTGGCTGCCCACAATCAGTTTCACGATATGCACAGCTATAATCCCCAGTACATGCTGGCTCCAGAAGTTCACAACGAGTTCAATCTTCTCAATGACTTTTTGAATACCAGCCTCGTTGACGACGGCGCGAATCCGTCGGATGATCAAAACCTGCTCTTCAGAAACGACCAGCCCGGCCAGTCAGGGATGGCCAACTTTCTGGCGGGCAGCAACAGCAGAACCGGCGATAACAAAGTCCGCCATGCTCCGCCCGCCGGCACCATCCAGCCAGGCTCCATGCCTCCGCCGAGCGCACAGCTGACCGGTTCGATCCCTCAGCCCGGCAATGTCAAGCCGGCAGACCCGGCGGCCAAGACTCGAGAGTTCTACCTCCAGGCGGCGGATCCGTCTGGTAATGATACACCGGAGGAGCGTATGCAGCGCGTCCTAAAAGCGAAATATGACGCCGGTATGCTAAAGCCGTTTAACTACGTCAAGGGCTATGCACGGCTAGGGACCTATATGGATGGCCATATCGCCAGCGCCTCGAAGCAGAAGATCCTACGACAGCTAGATCGTTTTCGGCCAAAATTCCGAGAAAAGGTGCAGGAGCTCACGGATATGGAGCTCGTCTATGTCGAGATGTGGTTCGAGAAGACCCTCATGGAGTATGACAGGGTGTTCGCTGCCATGGCCATCCCTGCTTGTTGTTGGAGGAGGACGGGGGAAATCGTCAGGGGGAACAAGGAAATGGCGGAACTGATCCACGTCCCTGTGGAAAACCTGCGAGATGTGGGTTTATGTTGACCTCCCAACCGAGCTCTCAGCGATACTAACAGGCCCTATTTAGGGCAAGATATCTCTGCACGAGATTCTCACAGAAGAGTCGCTAGTCCGTTATTGGGAAGAATTCGGTACCATCGCGTTTGACCCAGCTCACGACACTCTCCTGACGGCATGCACATTGAAAAGCCCAGATGATAGTTCGGACGACCCTAAAATTAACTGTTGTTTCTCTTTCATGATTCGTAGAGATGACCATAAGATGTGAGTTGTCTCCTAGTATACCCCGTGGAACGGCAAGGTGCCAACGGAGTATCGACCTTGACTGACTGCCGCGCATCACATAGACCCAGTCTCATTGTCGGCAACTTTCTTCCTCATGATCCCCCGCACTAGATAGCGCCTTTTCATCGCAACTATTCGTCAGACGCGGACACGAGACCTGCGGGTTTATAATGGAACGGAGGACACATGGAGGGCGACGCATTGCGGTTTTACCGTCCTCGAAGCTCTTGTTTACTGCCACCAAAGTGCTGGTTCGGTGTATATTTGATCAAGTGGCAGTTCCTCCTTAGAGCGGTGGATCTCATTTCATGCATATTCAGGGGAATTTTACATCAAGAGGGCTACATCTAACATACCATAGACAATAGATTCCCAGCCACTTTGCGGTTAGTCGCCTATGGTGTTCATATTTGTAGCCAGTAGGATGCACAATGAGGGACACGGTGAAGGAATTGGAAGGAGCTCGAGACAGATGCTCATAGCGTGCCTTCTCTGCTCCGCACAGAATAAGCGAGTTCCAGGCAGTCACGAGGCGCAAGCTGCATAACGGTTTTACCATTCCGTAAAAGCCCGAGGGGGATAATTCTGACTTCGGACCAAATCCAGGCATTCCAAATATCCCCGATGCCTTCATGACGATCCAGGTCTGTTGGCAATACCCCTGCTCAACCTTCATAATACATGGGCCTCAATAAGGGTTAACCAGCAGCCAGCAAGTTAGGTGTTTCATAGAAGAAATAACAGCTCGAGGATACCTACGACACAAATCATGGTTCCCCCGGCTGACTCCTCCCCTGCTGCTCCTACCGAGAGGCGCACCAAAGCAATCATCTGTCCGTACAAGCCCCATTCCGACACAATATCTCCCAGTTGGACACTGACCGTTGCAGGTTTCTGCCAGGAGTTGCAGAAGCAGTTGCCCAGTATCAGCAACCAGTTAGATGTACGAAACCTGACTAACGAACTCGAGAACCAAATCTGTACCATCAAGACATGTTCTCTACGGAATCCCGATCCGCATCGGCATCAGAAGCTAGACTCTGTCGGCACGAATCTTTGGAACCTATGTACACAGCTCATGCGGCAAGGCCAAGATGAATCCCCTCCAACAGCGAAATCGAAGCTCCTTACCTTCGCACGCACATTTGCCTTCTTTGTCCTGGCTCTCGCGCAACGTAGCGACGCCAACACACCGGGAGATCTGGTGCGTCTTGCGAAGCTAGCAGTTAAGTCTAGCAAGTCTTGCATCGGTTCGTCGTATCTCGGTTCTATACCTTCTTGCGGCAAATACCGGGCCTGCTAACGTCAATGTAGAAGCTGAGCAGTTTGAGCTCGCTCTTGTACTACTACAGAAGGCCGCGGACTACAATAGCTCTATGCAGAAATTACCAGAGGGGTTGCCCGAAGAAGAGTTACAGGAGTGCAAGAGGCTCGAGGCCGAGTATTTGATGCTTCGCATGGTCTTGGTACGTAGCGTGATACATACCGATACGTAGTAGCTGTTGCTGACTACCTAACTCTGCCAAGTCTTGGAAAGAAGACCGTCTCGACGTCACAGATCATATGTACAGCAAAGTCGAGAAGCTGGAACACATAATGGGCATCCCCCTTATGGAGGCTTTTGCTGATACGCTATTTGAAATCGGAAAGACCTTAGCAGCCAGGAATGACTTCTCTCTGGCAACCAAGTGGTTGGACAGGGCGTATGATATTATTAACAGTCAGGGGCTCGAGCAACTGTCAAGGGAAGCCGTCGAGCTCAGGATGGCGATTTCACAGGCTCTTGTTCACACGCACTTGAACGCCGGCACGGACCACAGCTTCCAGAAAGCCGAGAACCTCGTCGCTTACATGGAGTCTGAGATTGGAGATAAACTGACGGTTCTTCTGCTTCGCTTAGAACTTCTACTCAAGTCTCCTGCCGAGACATTCGATAGCCCCGGGTTCGCAGCCGTTCTCCGGCGTTTGATCAGAAACGCAGATATTTCCGAGACCACTTTCAAAGTCATCCTATATCATGTTCGCATACTTGACAGCAAGAGCCCTACCCTGGCCTGCGAAATACTTGACTACTTCTTCGGCACTAGAGTACTACCCTCGCACCGCAAGGAGTGGATAGAAAAGGCTGTCGTCTTTCGTACTCAAATGGCGACAAGTCGTCGAGATACGGCGGAGTCTATTCAGAGCTTGGCGATCATCCTCGACGCGATCGAGGAAAATAATAGTCAACCGTTAGGGGCGGAAGCTGCTGTTTCCCTTCAGACGGTTCGTTGACGACATGCCTCCGATATAGGTCTTAACTAACACGTCTCAGCTTGTCTGGAAGAAGATAGAATCTAGTTTTGCCCAAAAACAACTTGACATCGCGGAGGCATGGTGCCGGACTGCGCTAAATCCTGCCCTCCGAAAGACGGGCCCATTAAATATAGCTAAGCTCGAGAGGCAGGTCCACCAGACTATTACTTGGGAACTAGACTAACATAAGTGATAGGAAACTTCTTCTCTGTTCACTTGAACAGAACAAGCTGGAGCAAGCTACTGAAGTCTTTCAATCCATGGGCAAGTCAACGAAGGAGGAGCCGGCAACTCGATACCTCGCGTTTAAACTAGCCCTAAAAACGGGTGACCACGATCTTGCGTCCGAATGTCTGGAACATCTCAGCAACAAATGTCCCAGCGACCCACGATATCTGTACGCGTGTTGTCTCGATGCCCGAAACGCAGGAGACAGAATTTGTGCAATCAAAAGCTTGGAGCATCTAGCTATGAAACATGAGTTCAGCCCATCTAGCCCCATCCACTTTCCAGCGTTGCTTCGCACCCTTGTACGCCTTCAAATGCCGGCATTAAGTGGCGAAGACGATCTGGACAGTTTATGTCGTACTTTTGAGAGTGGTAATTCTCCACCCGTCGAAAGGATATTTTGATCTGCTCTCATCATTCTTTTAGTGGCCGGATCCATCCATAATGACGCGTTGAACGAACCAGGCAAGAAGCGTTTCGCTGTCAACGAGCTGGACTGGTTTTGCAAGAATGCCTACAACATTGGTCTTGAAAATACGTCCTCTTGGCACCCTCGCTACTTAGCCCGCCTTTTCCAATGCTGCCTAGCGATCATCGCTGAATATCCTAAGGATCTCGACTCACAATCTTCTAGCGACTTAACACTGCGCGGGATGTTTTGCAACTTCATGGCGGCTGCCGCATTTGTCTGCTTGGCGCGTCCCGAGGACAACGTTGAAGTACAACTTCAAAGCTATCTCAACATGCGCAAACATGTTAAGGATTTCGATGCCGGCTATGAGGACTGCCTCAGCACGTTGGACGGGGCGGCTAGGGATGACATTCGTACCAAACTCTCGACGCTACTTGTCTTCGATTTCGAAGGTGCTATTTGTCTCAAGTCGTAGGATGATCTGGGAGAAATTGTTCGCCGAGTTCAAGGTTGCAAAGATTTGTTAGCTTTGCAGGCGATGGCCGACTGTCTACTAAGTGCCAAGTCCACTCCAACCCAAGGTAACCCAATCTGGTGGGCTGTTAGGAAAAAGAGACTGATATGCTGGCTACAGTGCTCTACTCGACCCTCCGCATTATTGTCAACCAGATATGGGCACTGGAACTCTTCGACCACGCGAAAACTGCAAAATACATGCGATGCCTCTTGCAAGCCACTCTCTCAGGTCCGCCGGAAACGTCTCTGAATGTGATGGAAGAGATCTGCAGCGCGGTGAAGCAAGAGGCGGCCGTAGGTTTTAATTCAGGGGTTCTCACGCGAAATCGAACGCACCCGTTCGGCTAACATTATATCCCAGGCCCAAGCAACCTTTCCGCCCCTTGAGCTCGAGTGGCTCATCACAACAGCCTTCAATCATGGCGTAGACCTCTATTGCAATGACGAGAGTGAGTTGTCCAAGAGCTGGACAGCTCATGCTTTCACGCTAGCGCACTACCACCAGGACGGCGGCGACCTGGAGGCGCTGCTTCAGGAGCGGTACACGAAGTTCAAGTGGGATGCTTGAAACACGCTCATAAGCTTTGGTAAGTGTCTTGATATTTGAACCGAAAACGATAATTAATTGAGAACAAGGTAGTTAATTGAAGGAATATCAACATACTGCGAAGAAGATAAACCAGCCATCTAGCAATTACGGGGTTTGCCGCATGGTATATGACTGTATCATGACTGATGCATATAGCTGCAAATGTCGAGCTGACCATTGTTGAATTTGATCAGTCCCTAGTATTTAACTCTAACTACCCCCTTTCGATTGTTCTTAGATATGAAGGTTGACAGATGGTCATGTCTGATAATGATAACTGAATCATGACGTCTTTGCTCGACATACGTCAGCGCGACACTACTAGATAGCCGACAAAGAAATGACTCGCAGCATAAGGCATGTCGCATACAATACGGAGGCTTCACTGGTGAATTCTCTAAATGATGCGTTGTGACACCCAGTTTAAAATAATTTTCAATCTCCAATTCATAAATCCCTAGTGACCATGGTGGAAGAGAAGCAGACAGTTGTCAAGAAAGAGGGTCCTGGGAGGAGAGCGCATTTCCACACATGACCAAGCGCCCGGGACGCTCAGCTTTGGGTCTAACTACTTAGTCTCCTGCTGGCAGAGGGAATTCAGCGACCTCGTCAACACTTCGGCCGACGACCTCGAGGATGGGCTCAAGGGACAGTCGTCGGAAGCAGCGGGCTGGAGCGAGGACGACGGCTCGGGCGAGACGGTTGGGCACGAGAGGTAAGTTATGATTTTGATTGCCCCTCTGACCTGCCCTGCCTATCTGTACCTACAATCGGGCTGCTCCTGTCCTCTTTTCATCCTCCTCCCCTTTTCTTCCCCTTCCCTTTTATCCCTTCCTCGGCACCGTCTCCCTCTGCCTCTACCTCTACATCACTCTCTTTATGCAACCTAACTAAAGTGAAGTAAAAAAGACGGTCGCAAGATCGTAGACGTCCTGCGAAGTAGCCTCAATGGGGACCCAGACGCCTAGGACGACGCCGGCGTCGACCACATGCGTCGCGTCGTCGTGTACTGCCGGCGCCACCTAGCACAGGAGCAGGATGTCGCCGGAGGGGCCCCGATAGAAGGAGCGCGCTCAGCCTCAAGATCTGGGGGCATGGTCCCGTCTGCTAGACAATACGGCTGAGGCGTAGAGTTGGTCATGTCCTGGCTGTGAGAGATGCTTGGGAGGGGGAGGGGGGGGGATGGTTAGTAAGTTTTGTGGGACTTCATGATACCTGGGATGTCGATGGATGGTTGCGCATCGGCGAGCGAGACCCCAACATTCACCGTAAGGCTGTCATTCAAGGTCTCCTATATGGAACGATGTCTCGGTCTTAAAATAAGGGGGGGCTCACGGGGTCGTGGTGCAGCAGCGAAAACAAATATTTTTGAATCATGATTCCAGTGACATGACCTCTGCGCGGCCTAGAGCGTAAGTTATTTAGGTAACAACCTGCGTCTGGGCTTAAGGAAGGGAGCGCTGGCGCCTGGGTAAAATGTACTACACCCCGAAATACGAAGTGGCCTGAGTTACAGGATGTTGTACTCCGCTTGACCCGACCCAATTTCCAGCAAATCTGAGAAGTAAATTGTTACAGGTCCTTTTTTGAGGCACGTAATATGTGCAGACTATCCAGGTTGAGATGTCCTATCAAGTTCTGAACGAGCTGTCGGCCGATTGAAATATTCCCTATGCGGTTTGTCTATACCATCGCAAGTCTTCTAGCAGCGTAAAGTATAGCATTCGACTGTTACAACCAAAATACTCCTAAATAAGCGCGCATTGTCGTACTTGACACTCGAGCTTGACCGCTGGACGCTGGAAGGTTGTCTTAGCATGAATGGGGTTTAAATCAGTTTGCATTAGCCCGTATCAAGCATAACGTGAGCAGCGTCTGGTGCTCCTAAAGCGAATTCGTTACTCCTTCGTTTCAAAGGCTAGATTTCTTAATCACGAGCCGATAACGGCATACTCAAATCGGCCAGCCTTAGATGGTAGGCTACGCACTGAAATTATTGGTCGCTGGTGTTCTTCATATGGATATCGGAGGCGGTCCTCTTAGGTATTCATATAAGATGCTGCTTAATCCGAGTCCTCATGGTGCCGTGCGACATTATGAGTATTATCGCAGCCATTAGCTTTATTATGCGCACTGGTTTGGGACATACATAGTACGGTGACATATAAGAAAAGGGGTCATAGCCTCATCCAAAGAATTGTCTTTCAAAAAGTGGTCCAGACGTCCCTTGCCAGCCTTACAACAACGTCCCTTCAGTCATCCGTATTATACCGGGCAAACGTAATCAACAGGACCTCAGTCGGATTTCTTGACCATAGCCCTAACAGTTTCGTGAAAAGGCGTAGGCTTCTCTCCAACGCTGTTCAACAGCTCCTCCAGCGTCGGGTCGTCGACCACGCACTCCCGAGCCTCAAGCGCATCGTACGTGCTGGCCCACCACCTCACGGCGGGGCCGTCCATGCCCCTATCTTCGATGTAGTGCCTCTCGTGCTCGCGCCTCCCGACAATCTCGACGACGACCTCCCTGCCCCTCGCCTCGCCGACAAGGGCGGCGACCTCCTTCAGGTCCTTCGCGGTCCGCGGGGGCGTCGACAGGTAGAAGGCGTGGAAGCCGGCGTACTTGCCGGGCGGCGCCGCGAGGACGAGCGCGTTGGCGACCCCGAGGTCCCGGATCGCCGTCCAGCAGATCTTCCCGTCGCCCGCCAGCTTGACCGCGGCCCTCTCGTCGTCCCAGCCGCGGGGCGAGAAGTACCCCAGGTACAGCGGCCACGACTCGCCGTAGAGGCCCTCGCGCGCCGCAACCACCTCGTCGAACCGGCTCTCCTCGGCCGCGCGCCGAAGGTACGCCTCGGTGCGCAGGTGGGCGCGCATGACGTCGGCCTTGCTCTCGTTACCTCCGACGCCTCCAAAACCGCCCTCGGCCGCGCTGCGCCGGCCGCGCGCACCCGACGCGAACGCGAGGCTCGAGTAGACGAGCCTGCGGACGCCGGCGCGGGCCGCGGCGTCGATGGCGGCGAAGTGGCGGGTCTCGCGGCCGGGCCCCAGGGGCGTGCCGTCGGCCTCGGTGAAGTCGAGCGCGATCTCGGGCGTCGAGATGAGGAAGAAGGTGTGGACGCCGGCGAGGGCGGCCTCGAGGGAGGCCGGGTCCTCGTAGCGCGCGTGGCGGACCCGCACGCCCCTGGCCGCGAGCGACGCCCACTTGTTGGACCCCTCGGCCGCCGACGTCAGCGCGACGACGGACTCCGGCGGTGCGAGCCCGTGCGACAGCAGCGCCGAGAGCGTGGCGCCGCCGAGCTTGCCCGACGCGCCGATTATGGCTATTGTTTCGGGCATTCTCTTTGGTAGCGTCGGGTTGGGTATGTATCTGGGTTTTCAGACCGTGCAGGAGATAGGTAGGCACCGGGGACCTTGCTGGCCTTGGTGCTGGGTTCTCCCTGTGTAATACTGCAAGGCTAAGGAAGACCGAATGTAGTGACTGCTACCAGAGTTTTCGCCTTCTCCTTTCGGCCGTCACCCACCCGGTTGGCTAATCTGTTCGCCTGCCACTTGTGTAACAGCCTCTATTTAAAGTAAATTCTGATTTTGATCCGGAGGGAAGTCTAAAGGATCTAGCATTCAGGCGTCAAGTCAAGTCGAAGGAGATCGAAGCTTACATACCTAACCATATTGCCGAAAAGCTATGAAGTAATGAAGTAATAAGACGTCATTCATCCTATTCACATCCACCGTCCCCGCCGAACCAGAGGGCCTTGCTGCCGGGGGCCGCTAAAGACCGCTGAGTGGACCTGATCCAAGTTGATGTAACTGCCGATGCTTCCGCATATTAAGGGGACGTTACGTATGGGCTACTCTATACAAAACACCCCAAAATATTCAAGGCGATTACCATATGCCCAATCAGACTGTCAATGTTATCAAGACACGTAATATTTCTGGAGGTTACGTTAAGCGTTCCCGTCCAGAGCAAGAGCCGTTCTGGCTTCACATTAGGCAAGATATCAAAGGACTTGGCCAAGGTCCTTGCTCGTAACAGAGGATTTCGAGAACCTACAGCTCAAATATTGGTTGCAACCATTGGAGCCCATCATCTGGGAATGGACCATGTGTATTTATATTTGGATTCATAACGATGCCAATATAACTTAACGACACGATGCATACTCTCACTTCTCCAAACCCTCGTCATTCTAGGTAGGTAGTTGACATGTCATTCAAAACAACGCCCTCGCTAACAGCACTCGTGTCCGCAACCACTGCACGCACGACCAGCTGATCAGATAGCGACGAAGAAGCTCTTCTCGCCGTTCTTGGGCAGGACCCTTGCGCGCTCCATTATTGGGTCAACGCACGCGAGGCGGATCCTCTCGGGGGTGGCGGGACTCTCGAGCCTCAGGAGGCCGTCTTCGCCGCTGTTCTCCCCATCACCGTTCTCCTGCTGCCCGACCACCTTAGCCGCGACGCCGTAGTCTGCGCGCGCAGCCTTGAGCGCATCCCGGATGGCAAAGAAGACGGCGCTGCCCATGAAGAGGGGCGGCTCGCCGACGCCGCGGCTTCGCTGGATCGTGCGCAGGTTCTCCCACGTGACGCCCTTCAGCAGGCTCACGTTGAAGACCTGCGGGATGTCGCGGAACCCGGGTATCTTGTACGCGCCGGGTCCCTTGGTGAACAGGCTTCCCGCGGCGGGCCCGTTGCGCAGCCAGAGGCTCTCTTCCATCGTGAACAGCCCAAGCCCCTGCACGAACGCGCCCTCGATCTGCCCGTAGTCGATGGACGGGTTGATGGACCGCCCCACGTCCATCTTGATGTCCGCCCGCAGGCACGTCCACGTGCCAGTGAGGCAGTCGATTTCGACTTCGGCGGCTGTGACGCCCTGCGTGAAGTAGAAGAACATCTTGCCCCTATTCTCGCCCCACTTATAGCCAATCTCGGGCGTCTTGTAGAAGCCATTGGCGCTTAGGTTGACGCGGTCGAAGTATGCTGCGTGAGCGAGTTCTTTCATCGTCGCGTTCGGACCGAGTTTCTCGCGGTATGGTGCCAGACGAGCATTGATCTGTTCGCAGGCGTTCCAAACTGCGTAGCCGTTCAGATCCGAAGATGCTGAAGCGGCGGTGGGTGATGTGTTGGCTACCGTGTTGGTACCCGTCTCTGAGATGTGTACATCTTCAATTGGTACTTTCAGTGCCTCAGCAGCAAGTGTTATAATCTTCGTGTGTAAGCCCTGGCCCATCTCCGTGCCTCCGTGGGCGACGAGGACCGAGCCGTCATGGTAGACATGTACAAGTGCACCGGCTTGGTTGAACCAGAGCGCCGTAAAGGAGATACCAAATTTGGTGGGGATGAGAGCCAAGCCTCGTTTACGCCATTTGTGGGAGCGGTTGAAATCTTCAGCCGCCTTGCGGCGGTTGGCATAGTCCGCCTCTTCTTGAACCTGCTTGTACATCAAGGGTACATGCCAGTCCTCAATCCCTTGGTTGAAATGTGTCGTCTCCCCGGGCTTGTACATATTGATCTCGCGGAGCTTCTCGACAGGCATGCCAAGGCGGTCCGCAACTTCAGACATGTAGGACTCGGCGATAAACATGCCTTGGGGCCCACCAAACCCGCGGAATGCAGTATTAGACATTGTGTTAGTCTTGCATAGGCGGCCGCGGACGTGGACGTTCGGAATATGATAACAATTGTCGCTATGCGACATAGCGCGTTCGCAGACCGCAGGGCTCAGGTCAAAGGACCACCCGGCGTTAGCGAACACGTCGAGTTCGAGGGCTTGCAGTTTCCCATCCTTGTTGACTCCCACCTTCCATTTTCCGAGGAAAGGATGGCGTTGACCAGAAAAGACCATGTCTTCGTCTCGGTTGAGCATGCACCTAACAGGCCGCTTCGTCTTCTGTGCCGCCAGGGCTAAGATCGTGCTGAGAGCAACACATCTTGTTTCCTTGCCTCCGAAGCCACCCCCCAGACGTTTGACACGAGCAGTAACCTTGTTAGATTGAACACCGAGGATCTTCGCAGCAAGTGCTTGGCTAGAGAAGTAGTCAGAGGTTAGAATTCTCGAACATAGATAGGTCACTTACGTCTCCGTAGGGTTTTGACTGCTCGACCATATCTCCATCTCACCGTCCTCAGGTTTTGGTATGGCTAGGGCTACGTTTGTTTCCAGGTAGAAGTGCTCCTGGCCGCCCATTCGCGCCACACCAGCGAAGGTATAGTCGCAGTGCTTGAAGGCTTCGTCAGTGTCTCCCTTCTTGATATACCTATAGTATTTGTGGAAGCTGTCCTGCTCAACTGCCTCTTCCATCGTGAAGACGGCCGGGAGATCTTCGTAGTCGATTTTGACGGCCCTGACGCCTTCTTCGGCTCTTGCCCTGGATGTAGCCAGTACAATCGCGATTGGTTGACCCGCAGTGAAGACCTCATCCTCAACGAAGAAGAGGTCATCAAAGTTTGGGGCTCCCCATTTGTTATCCTCTGGCTTGTGCAGATCGTTCTTGTCCACCACGTCGACAACCCCTGGTACCTCAAGGGCGGCTGAGTAATCGATTGACTTGATCTTCGCATGCGCTCTTGTCGATAACACAAGGCACGCATGAAGCTCGTTCCTTAAAGGCGGGATATCATCCGTGTATTGGGCCTCGCCGGTGGTCTGTTTGAGAGCGGCAACATGATTCGCGGCCTTTCCTACAGAGTTCTTCACGTACTCTGCGGTTGCCTCATTATCCTTCCAGCCTGACGACAGCGCTCGTTCGAGCTCTTCGACTGCTTGGCTGTCGCCATTTTCACTCTCTACATTCATGCCAGCGAGTACATCATGATAGAACTTATAGAAGAAACTGAGGGCCAGCGCCTTTCGATAGGATGCCATTCCACCAGGGACGCTGAAGGTGAGGTCGAAGTCGGACTCAAGAGCGTTCATTGCACCCTCAAGGGTATCCGGGTGTGCGAACATCTTCCCTTTTAGATACTCGTTGGCATTCTTCGCTGCAATGGTGAAGGGCGCCATGCCACCGTAGACGAGGTTAGAATGCTCAACCATGCCCTTCTCGTCTACTCTGACATGAAGCGCACCGGTCACTATGGCAATATCGTCATCCTTTCGTTTCGCTTGCTTGTACGCTTTGAAGTAGACACCTTTTTCCCGCGTTACCGGGATGCGAATGGACGCAATAATCGCATCTTGTTCCAAAGCAGTTCTCCGATAGCCTTTGAAGAACGTCGCCATAGGGATTTCGGTCTCCTTGTGGTAGGACTTGGCAACCAAAATAGAGTCTGCTGCCATGAACACAGGATTTAAATCCGAGATCGGTGAAGCAGTAGCCAGGTTGCCTGCTGGCGTACCAACGTTTCTGATCTGCCTCCCAGCAAA
The DNA here is from genome assembly GCA_004154915.1 of Monosporascus ibericus. Classification (NCBI taxonomy): domain Eukaryota; kingdom Fungi; phylum Ascomycota; class Sordariomycetes; order Xylariales; genus Monosporascus; species Monosporascus ibericus. The sequence goes on along the minus strand of QJNU01000723.1, from coordinate 19,668 downwards.
ATACTTGAGTTGTTTGTAGATGGCCTGGAACACTTGTCCCCTAGCTTCTCCGTAGTGCTTGATCGCCTCCTGACAGATGTTCTCGAGGTCCGTAAGGGTAACATTTCCACCAACTTCAAGGTAGTCTTCTTTAAGGGCATAATGCCGTAGCTCCGCGATGTCGCCAACGAACACCGAGGCTGGATATTGTATTGCTTTGAATTTGATCTCGATCTGGGTTTCTGTGCTTCCGCCAATAAGCTTGGCATTGGGGTATACGCTCTTGATTTCCAACAGCTGATCCAGAGTGACCGGGCGATACCACCTCTTTCGCTTGCTGCCAAATGATAAAGGCTTAAACTCGTGCTTCTTTAATGGCGGAGGAAAAATCAACTCGGTGTCCGGGTTATATTCGATGAGCCCTGGTGGCGTGAACCGCTTGAGCGGCTGTCCATCTTCCAGGCTTTTGTCCTTACAGCATCCCCCTTTTGCGCCGTCACCGTTCTCCATACAGCAGCCAGAACCGCCATTGACCCTGCTTTTACCGCATCCGTTCTTGGCGGCGAACGACTGAGCTGCATCCAGAATGGGTCGATAACCAGTACATCGGCACAGGTTCCCGTCGAATGCTTCCTCGAGGTCGTGCTCGGTTGGGTTGTCGTTGTTCCTTAGCAATGCATATAGACTCATGACAATACCCGGGGTGCAAAAGCCACATTGGCTCCCATTATACTTTGCTATCCTCTCCTGGGCCGGGTGTGGTCGTTTTACGTTCCCGATGCCCTCGACAGTTATGACATGTTTGCCGTCGACGCTCACTAGGGGTGCCAGGCAGGCGTTGACGCTGGCATGGTATATCTGCTTGGTTGTCGGATTATACTGGCTGATAACTACTGTACAGGCGCCGCAGCCACCCTCGGCGCAACCGCTAAAAAGTCATACGTTAGGTCGGTCCAACTATATATTATAGCCGTAGATGATGGAAGAGCCGACTTACAGCTTGGTTCCGGTCAAGCCAATGCCCCGCAGGTATTCCAACAGGGTAACCTCGGGATCAATCTCATCAAGCACCACTCGCGTGCCGTTGAGGAAGAAGCGGAGAGTGTCAAGGTAAGTGGTAGTCAGGGCAGACTGTGGAAGGCCCGCGTCTCGTTCCGGTGAGACGGCGATGGGAGCCATGATAATACTAAGTTCGGCGATCTACTCGGGCCCCTCCTCCTATACTCAATACAAAGCTAATCCAGCTGGAGCTCTGCTTAGTTATACTCATAGACGTTAATATGTTCTAAAAGACCGTTCGGAATCGGTGTAGTCAGGAGGTGAATAGTAAGAACCTAGAAACTGAGTCTAGAGGGAAGAAGGCAAGACGGCTCGCTACCTTGGAAATGGTTGAAGACCCTACCAACCAAGCATGAAACTGGAGAAAGAATTATCTAGAGTCACGAGGACTTGTCAGGTTCACATAGGTGTCGGGGAAGGCCATTCATATTTGCATGCCAGATTGCTTGCGTTGTGGTGTGGAGTGGCGATAAGGGAAACTCATGGCGGAGGCCGACGATGGCCGATGGGGGGGGTTATCAAGGACCCGAAGTGCCTTTCATTAGACGGCTTCTAGAGTAGCCCTACATTGCTCCATTCTTGAGAATGGGCGAATCAGAAAAGGTGAATGAATATAGTATCGACCTTGGTTTGACTGACCGCGAGTGGGGTTGAGACAAGACCACAGCAGGGGAAATGCCCTGGGCGACTTGGAACCCCACACCTAGCCCCTCCGGTCACCTTACATAATAAGAATCGCATTCCTGATGCTGCGGGGCAGTTACCTACAATAGGAAATTCTGCAGCTGCCGTGGGCTAGCTAGAACCATTCCCAGTACAACATCCCTACCAATGCACTGGACCGTTGATAAGAGATGCCGCCCGGCCGGCTCCGTCAACTTCCCTAGCACAACTTCTATCTTCGGGGTAGCCACCTATATATTTAGTATGTACCCTCCTCTCATAGACGGAAATTTAGTATTAACTTGGGCCTCGGATTTTTACTGCAGGATCGCTGTCACTACTGTGTAAAGAGAACTGCGTGCCTTGCATCTCCCCAGTCTCGACTCCCACCTCCACCCCCTAAAACGTTCTATAGCACTAGCCCCGTGCTATTTATGCGGAGGCTATACGAGGCGCATCCATATGAACCCCTCATCTGTGAATTCCCGGCATATCTTGCGGATCAACGCAAATAGAGAGTAATATAAATGTTATCATACCCGAAATGCCTGTTCAGTTTGACGCTCACCTTCTTGGCTATTTAAACCCGATCGTCAAGTTGTCGCGAACGGTCAACGTTCTCATATTCTACTGAGACGACCAGCCCGAGTCGCTCACCCAAAAAGAAAAGTCAAGATGCCCTCGCTCACACCAGAGGGTGGGCCTGAGCTAAAGTTCCACAATATCATTGATGGGAAGCTCCGCACCGCCAATGAACATCACCGAGTTATCGACCCGCGCACCGAAGAGCCGCTCTGGGACGTCCCGGTCGCCTCGTCCCAAGAGCTGGACGATGCCGTCGAAGCCGCGCGTCGCGCATTTAAGACCTGGAAGAAAAGTACTGTGGCTGAGCGCCAGGCGAAGATCAGCGAGGTGGCGAGATGCGTCAACGACAACAAGGAGCTTCTAAGCGAGATCCTGATGAAGGAGACCGGGAAGTCGAAGCTGATGGCCGGTATCGAGGTTGAGCGGACGGTCGTGCACTTCGAATACTACAGTAGGCCTCGCCCGCTCTCGTTCGTTCCTGCGCTCATGGCCTGTCTGTTCGCTAAGTAGGACTGCAGCGGGCGTGGCGCTCGAAGATGAGCTGCAGTATGAGGATGAGAAGACCACCATCCTAGCGACCCACGTACCGATCGGTGTCCTCGGCGCAATATCGCCCTGGAACTTCCCCCTGATCCTGAGTTCCATCAAGGTCGTGTCTGCGCTGGCGACAGGGAACTGCGTGATCATCAAACCCTCCCCCTTCACGCCCTACTCCCTGCTCAAGTTCTGCGAGCTGGCGCAGTCGGTCCTGCCGCCCGGAGTCTTCCAGGCCCTCAACGGAGGCGCGGACCTCGGCGAGAGGATGACGCTGCATCCGGGCATCGACCACATCAGCTTCACGGGCACCATCGCTGTTGGCCGTCGCATCATGGAAAATTGCGCCAAGACGTTCAAGAAGGTCATCCTCGAGCTCGCGGGCAACGACGCCGCCATCGTCTGCGAGGACGTGGACCTCTCCAAGGTCGTGCCCATGGTAGCCGCGGGGGCTCTGATGCACGCCGGCCAGGTCTGTGTCGCCTCGAAGGTATGGCAACAATAAATAAGGAGCTTTTATATAAAGATATTAACCTTATGATAAAGCGCGTCTACGTGCACGAGGCCATCTACGACCGCTTCCTGGACCTGCTCGTCGAAGAGGTGAAGAAATATGCCGGAGACGTCGATCCAACAGTACCGAATGCCGCCGGGCCGATATCGAACAAGGCCAACTACGAGCGCGTCCTGAGCATCATCGAGGACTGCAAGAGGAATAACCACAAGATCGTCACGGGCGGAGAAGTCCAATCGGACAAAAAGGGGTTCTGGGTCGCCCCCACCATTGTCTCGAACCCGCCCGAGGACTCATTGCTTGTGAAGGAGGAGCAGTTCGGTAAGTCCCAGCAGTTCCTAACCCAACCCTCCTCCAACGATATATAAGAAACCGTCGAAAGGCAAGCCACCGTAACCCTTTTTTTTTCTGACTCAACGACCGTAACCCCCTAGGCCCTATCATGCCGCTCCTTACGTGGAGGGACGAGGACGACGTCATCGCGCGGGCCAACAGCCTCGACAACGCAGGGCTCGGCGCCAGTGTCTGGACGCCCGACGCCGCGCGTGCACAGCGCATCGCCCGGCAGCTCGAGGCCGGCAGCGTCTGGATCAACCAGCCCGAGCTGCCGCACCAGGTGAGCATCTGCAACCCTTAATCTCCTTCCAAGGCGTGTTTCAAGAGATCCCGGTTTCTCACCGGACCATTTGATCGGCTCTACCTCGTGGGACATACGCCGGAAGCTCCCGCAAGCCCCTGAGAATTTTTCACATCCCCGAGCCTTTACTGACTGCATATTGTGATGTAGGGCAGCTACTTTGGCGGCTGGAAACTGAGCGGCTTCAGCGGCGAGCTGGGGAAGCGCGGCCTGCTCAACTACTCCAACACCCAGAGCCTGCTCATTGCCAAGTAAAGGAGCGTGGGATCGGTGGCGGGGGCTTGGGGCGCGGCTGCCGATAGCCAGTCAAGGGACCTAAGGAGGAGAGTGGCTTTGCCCATCATCGGATATGTCAGCTTGACATGACGGGTGACGTCTATTTCAGGAGACACATTGTTGTACTTACTTATATGACGGCCACTATATGACCACTAGAGGCCATTTGTAAGCGGGAGCGCCGCTTGAACTCATATAACGCCGTCTCGCTGTTGAGCACAGTGGGCTCAGCCTTTCCAGGCTTCTTTTCTCTCCGTCGGCCTCCTTCCTATACAGGCAATCGCATAGAGCCTTTTCAGTACCTATGGAGTCTTGCTATATAGTTCCTGTACGGGTCGGCCCGAGACTTCTAACTTCTCGTCTTTTTGCCGTATACGGGTAGTCCCTTCATCCATTTCAGGGGGCGTGGTCGGCATTATCTCGCTCGGCCTAAAAACGATGCAGTATCTAGTCGATTACTATAGAGCAGTCAGAGATCAGGAAGCGGACGCTACGACTACCACCAAAAATCTAGAGTCTTTTAGACGTGCTTGAAACGCTGCGCGACGAAACCGAAAGCCCGGAATTCCACGCTGACGAGCGCAAGTTACTTGCGTACATGAAATCGTCAATTGACGAATGCAAGGGTCACATAAGCGAGTTTCAAAATGAGGTCAACAGGTTCAAGAAAGAACCTACGAAGCCTATCCCAGATACGAACCGGTCAAAGCCGAAGCGCATCGCGCATCATTCCAGGAGAGATATCCGGTCTGCCATTCGTATCAGAATGGTATTATATACCCTTTCCAGCAGAGTGCTCTGGAAAGGTTGGACAGGAACATTGATGAATACTCGACCGGTTATCTATGTCGCAGCAGCAGCAGCTCCAAAGAATGACATCTGTCGAATACGGGACGATAATGAGAACGTCAAGGCGGCACTCGCACTCCTCAGAACTACTCAGGTCCGCTCGGCGATCTGCAACTGGTGCAAGGCCTCGGAGGCGACAGTCAATTTCAATGAGGCCAGCGCAAAGCGGCATCCCAATACGGGGTTGTGGTTCGTCGAGGACCTCGCTCTCTCTTCCCGGATCATGAAACCAAATTCATTCCTGTGGCTTAATAGCTTTCGCAGGGAGCGGAAAGCGCTTATTGTGCACCACAGCCATACAATACGCATTTCGACATCGGCAGTCTAACTGGCTGGGTCGGGATTGCCTTCTTCTTCTTTACCTTCAATGACGATAGTAAACAAGACATCCCTTCTATGCTCCGTGCCCTTGTATTGCAACTATGGAGCCAGCTCAACCACCACACGATTCTCAAGGAATTGCGAGACAGCTACCACAACGCCTCCCCTCAGGCCCAGGTTCTCAAAGACTGCCTCCGCCGACTTGTCCACGCCTTCCAGGTAGTGTTCTGTTATCCCGGATGCTCTAGATGAAAGCCCCCGTTGAGGGAGGGAAAGGAGGCCGCTGACATTGAGGCCCAAATATTGCGAATATTCCGAAACACAGATAACTTGTACAAGGCCTTGGGTCATATCCACCCGGAACCTACAAGTCGACTCCAGACATTATTCCTTCCGAGTTAAAACATTCGAACCGGCTCCCCTCGCTTTTGCTTCAGCCCTGCGGTTAGGCTCAACAACAAGGAAAATCTGGAACGATCTGAATCTAAGTTATCCTTCGAAGTCAGGTGATGTAGCGCTCATAACAGAGCCTGACCCCCTGGAGTCGATACGCGTATTTGCGATACGTGCGGCACGGTTATTCAGGTGGGAGAAAACGCTTCAGTTTTCCTCGAAAAGCTTGCGAAGGCAAACACACCGAGAGGAGAATCGACAGTGATCTTAGTACTGGCATCGCGTTATCGTCAGGAGGGCCAGGTTCGACTGACCCTTGCCAAAATACACATGTGAATCAGGAAACAGAATATTGTTGGAACCCCTGAGCCGGGCATCTCGGTACGGGAAAGAGAAGTCTGTCCAACTATGCTCCTGGACAGGAATGTCGTGATTAATATGCAAGACGCCTCTAAGATGCCCTTGGGGGAAGCATACAGAATGGGGCATGAATAACCATTTGGGCTGCTTCTCAATGGTAACGCCGATGTCAACCAACAAGCTCGGAGTAATATGACTTCCCTGGAGCTCGCGTCGTCTTCGGGCCGTGCTTATATCGTCCAGCTGCTGCTTGATAGGGGTGCCAATCCTAATTTGGCTGATCATTATGTGCTAAGTGCTAAGTTCGGGATACGGTGAAACCTTCTAAACAGGGGTCCTCCGGCTATATTCAGGGCTTCTCCCCATATATTAGGAAGATCAGGCGTTAGTGGTCACCTTCATTACTAGCTAACAACTGGTTTCCTGCCTTTCACTCTGTGCTACCGTTTCCCCCGACAATATGAGATAAGCCCGTTATATGTGGCCTCGGGAAATGGCCATAACAAGGTCGTCCAGTTGCTTCTCGAAAGGAATGCTGAGATCAACATGAAGGACAAATTTGGTGGAACAGCATCTCTCGGGTCAGTAATGAAGAGGCATAAGACGGTCGCTCGACTGCGTCTTGACTACCATACTGACGCCAATATTGGAAGTTCGGGCAGTAGAATCGCATTGGCTAATCGCATGTGAGCTCCCGATTGTCAACAGCGAAGAAACCTCCCATCTGCGTCTTGATTCCAAAGGCGATATTCCCCCAGAACTAAGCACACATCCATAAATTAAGAGTTGGTCTCCCGCCATGACAACTGAAGGTATCGAGGAAGACTTGCTTTTCCTAAGGCGGTCATCCATTTCCAGAATACGGAGTATGCGAACAGAAGGATGGTGTGGGAGTCAATAGTACGACTCATGATCATAACGTATGTATGCGGCTCAACATGTTACTAGCTTTTATATCTAGGAAGGCTGATCCCTGAGTCGGCATTATGACCCTTTTACATATATACACGACTATACCATAAGTCGGGTCTAGGGAATTAGTATTGGAGTGGACGCCTGAACTTTGATTTGGCCTAGGGCTTGATGCAGATACATTTAACGTACAGATCATATACCAGCTGTTGTTCAACCCCGTGTCACCAACCGTACCCAAATTATTTTAACGTCCATAACACACGACGCGAGAATGACACTTCTTATTGGACAGATGGAATTGTACAGTACTCTACATATAACATATTGACGGCAGTAAGGCCTAGCTCACAAACCCGTAGCAGGGTTTGCAGCGCCCTGGCTCGGGTTGACGGGCTCAGGTGTTGTGTCCACATACATATCGAGGTCAGCATCAGCCTCCTCTGTAGTGTCGTCTTCATTATCGAAGGAGGTGTAGGCGGCATCCTGCTCCGCCTTAACCGTCTCGATCTGCTTGCGAGCCCACTTCTTCCAGGCCTCGTACTGCTGGTCCTCGAGCTCCATGCCGACCTGTAAGAAGCCCTTGCCGAAGTAGGCGCCCACCATGCGCGCCTCCTCCTTGGCAATCCGCCGCTCGATCTCCTCCTCCTGGCGTAACGAATAGAATTCCCGTCGGGCCATATCATAGGCTTGTTCCCTGGTGGTGCCTGGTATGTTGTGCATGAAGTAGAGCTGGCGCTGTACGACACTGCGGGAATCAGTCTCCTGCTTTGGGTTCGCACGTCAAGGTCTCTTACCACTCGCCGCATAGCGGCATGCCGGGCTGTCGTAAACCCCTGGACCAATCGTATCTCTGCGCATCCTTCCCGTCCATCTCTATGATCATGCGCGGCCGGGCCAGCTCCCACGGGTGGTCCTTGTAGAACTGCCGCCGCAGCTCGTCCTCCTCGTATACAAGTTGCTGGGGCTGGAATAGTCTACTCGCTCTCCGCGCCTTGGGATTATGCTCCTTATGCTGGGGCGGGTACGGCCGCGTTAGGATTTCGGACGGCGGTATTGACTCGACCACTTTGTACCATACTGGCTCTTGCACTTTGACACCAGGGAATATGCGGTGGTTCATCAACGTGGTGACAGTTTGGTAGACCCTGCCAGGTCTTATTTGTCGTTGGCCGACCATGATATCTCCGAGAGTAGAGCCCCCGCCCCGAATGCTTGGAAGAGAAGGGAGTCAAGTCTCGATTGTAAGGTTCTCCGAGGCAGAGCCGGCAACCACTACCGAGTCGTGCTCCCTTTCGCTCCTCCCTTCACTATTCTGTCGCAATGTCTAGATGTTCTCGCCGTCGCAATTATAAGGAAAGTACGATCAGCCTGCTTGACCTTGGAAATTTGCTATCCGGCGCTTTGATGTCCCTGACCTGACCCGCTTTAACTTTTTTACGTTATCAAGTTTAGGTACCTATACCATATCGGGGTACTTACAGGGATATGCTATCCAGGCCCCGCCTCAAAGCCAATGTGATTTTCGCAAACGCTATCAAAAAGTTTAGACCCCAATCTGCCCCATTTACCATATCCCCCCAAAAAATCCAATCGACAAGATCATCCGGTGCCTCGTCTTCGCTGCTTCTATGCCGTCAAGCGCGTGAATGACAAAGGAAGAAGCTGTGATGACTCGACCATCATGCGGGACAGCTCATGAAAATCTCCACTCGAATTGATGGGTCGATATCCGGCGCAATTCTTCTCAGTCGGCCTTCACCAACCTCGCCTAGGCTGAGCCTCCTCTGCAAGCCTTCGGTAGCTACACGAGTTCACAATGGCCGGGTTCCAGGGCTCGCCGATGTCCTGGGCCTCCAGATACCTCGACATCAGTCGGCAGAGCCGGATACGACAACCAGACCCCCAAGTGGCTTTCCCTCTATGCGGCTCTTCAGCACCAAGATAGCCAGGTTTAGTCCCAGTCGACTGTCTACTTATCCTGGTTATTTCACCTCCTATCCCCAATGCGCTCGAAGCTGTATGCAAACAGCTACATCCACTGTTCCCCAGCCTGACTCTCATTTCGTGATCTACGGGCCCGCGCAACCAGTGGATAAGCTTCTCGAATTTGTCGATCAATATGACGACAGCTCCGTCGGGGAACATCTCGACTTTGTTCACGACCCTTACATGCGGAAATATGCCCGGCCCGACGGCCCCAAGCTTACAGTGTCGGACCGGAGGGAAGATGTTATGCTTGAGCCTTTTGATAGTAGGCAGCGGCAAGACGTCGAGGAGACCAAAGCCGTGGAGGATCTGCGGGTAGCGGTGCTTACCAAGCTCAAGCGACCCGCCCAGATAGATTCGGAAAGGGTATACGCATTATATCAAGAGATCCCTGAACCGCGAATATCACACCTACCCGCAAGGTTGAGGCACCAACTGCTTGCCGCCCTTGGGACCATCGAACGAAAGGATTCGAAATCCATGTTGCGGTATTTTGCTGTGGTAGCGGACGTCAAGAACAGTGGATTCTCTCTAACCAGTTATGAATGGAACACGGCCATGTCGTTTGCCACTCGGTACGTTGGGACCTCTACAGAGGTCGAGACCGAGGCTGCACTCCACATATGGCGCGAAATGGAACACGATGCTGGAGTCAAGGCTAACGAAGTGACCTTTAACATTCTCTTCGACGTCGCGTCCAAGGCTGGCAACTTTACTCTCGCCGAAATGGTGTATAGGGAGATGATCAATCGCGGTTATACGTTCAATCGATACCACCACGTCAGTTTGATCCACTTCTTTGGCCTGAAGCAGAATGGTAGCGGTGTGAGAGCGGCCTATAGACACATGGTCGAGGCTGGCGAGATCATCGATACTATTACGCTGAACTGCGTTTTGTCTAGTCTCCTAAGATGTGGAGAAGAGGAGTCTGCTGAGCGCCTCTACGAGAAGATGAAAAACTCTACCGAGGCGGGGAGAAACATACCGGATCGGAATTACACCATCCAAAAGTCAATCACCAAGGTGCTAATGATGTTCGCAAGGCTTGCGAAGGCGCACCCAGATATGCGTCCCAGCTTCCAGCATGCCGCTCTGCTTGCCCCAGATCTCCAAACCTACCGTATTCTAGTCAACTGGTACGGCATAAGGCTTGGCAACCTGCCCAAAGTGGCACAGTTCCTGGATGAGATGAAGTTCTTCCGTGTTCCGCTCCATGGCGCCATCTTTCTCGCTCTGTTCAAGTCATTCCATATCCACGGCGGCCCCGGTTCCGACTGGTCTGCACAGAGACTGGAGAGTGTCTGGAATGCCTTCCTGAACGCCCTTGACACAAAGACCGAGGGGCTGCACATTTCGACGTGGATGGCCATGGCGATACTGAGAGCTTTCTCGAGGTACTCAGACCGGGAGCAGATGTTGGACATCTACGAGGCGCTCAGGTCAAGGTGGAATCTCGACTTAGTGAACTCGCAATTCATGTTGGACTTCCTTAATAAGCTCCTACCGAAAAAACGGCAGTAGCTAAGTCGTCGCAACACTAACAGGCGCAAATGGCTGCGCCGTGTGCATAGCATTGGGAGGCTAGAGTCCATGCTTCAGTAGGTCGTGTATATATATGTGTGTGTAGCATAGACTTGCCGTGGGCGATGGAGTTGCTGGCTCATTAATTAGGCGGTTGGGTAGGTAGATAGATGGGCTATGGATGATACCAATGACATTTGTATATAGAGATTCATGTTATATTGGACGAGATCTTGTCCCCTGGTGAATAATGCTAACCTAGTTCGCTACGCGTGGATGGTTGAACGATTCAACCTCAGTCAACACTTTAGAGGCCGATGCACTCAAATGGCATCGCTTCGGAAGCACTGGCGAAGGTGTAGCATGGTAGAGTATGCTTAATGGTGTATCGCCCTTCTAACCCATAAATGTCAAGGTGGTTTGAATCAGGAGGAATACAATTGAAAGACTTCGACGGGACCAAGTGAATGTACAGAAACCCAACATCTTGTAGTCCATCCAACTCTGAAACTTTTGACTAAAACAAAGTCACACAAACGATTATTTGACTTGTTTGCTGTTGGTCAAAAACTATACTTTTAGGTTTGATTCGAACCGGGCAAGACTTGAAAACCTTACCTCATATGTATAAGCACCCTCTCGTCCCTGCTTGACGAATACTTCCTTCTTCAGGCAACATTTTCCTCTTCAGCATCTCCTCTCCAGCATCTCCTCTCCTGCACATCACAACTAGGCAGGACACCAATCAACAGTCAGACACCATGAGCGACCAGAAGAATCCCTTCCTCGGCCCGAAAAGAGAGGGTACATCGAGCACGACAAGCCCTCGCCACCGAAGAAGCTTCCTGAACGTGGTCGCGTCCCCTTTCCGCCGAAGTATCCCGACTCCATCTAATCCATTCGACGATCCCCCTCCTTCTTACGATACAGTCGTGCCATCCTCGTCCTCTGCCGCCGAGTCATCTCTAGCCCACCCACAGCGCAAGAGTGGTGGTGCTCGACCCCGGCTCACCAAAGAGATGGTCACCAATAGGGAAGATGAATATGCCTTCTTATCACACTTCGACACTGTCTTTTTAATCGATGATTCAGGGTCAATGGCTCAGTATGGGAGGTGGGAAGAAGCCAGAGCGGCGCTTGCGCTTATCTTGCCCGTTTGCGTTGACGATGACAAGGATGGAGTTGATATCTACTTCCTAAACCATAAGAACACCAGCCGGAGAGTTGACGGAGCAGACGCTAAAGGACGGTCAGCGGGGACCGGATATCGCCATGTCAGAAATGCGGAGGCGGTCATGGACATTTTCAACGGCACAGGACCAAATGGCCAGACACCCACGGGAGAGCGACTCAGTCACATCCTGCAGACGTATCTCGCCCATCTTGAAGAGCAAGTCCAACGTAACGGCGTCGACGATCACGGTGTCAAGCCGGTCAACATCATTGTCATTACCGATGGTTCCCCAAATTCTCGGGAAGTTCTCGAGGGTGTTATAGTCGAAGCCGCGAAAAGACTCCAGAGACAGGATGCGCTGCCCTACCAAGTTGGCATACAATTCTTCCAAGTCGGCAACAATCCTAATGCCGCTGAATTCCTCACAAGGCTCGATGAAAAGATTCGCGAGAAGTATCAACTAGATCGAGATATGGTCGACACAGTCCCCTTCAACCCCCGAACCGGCGGGCTCACGGATAAACTCATCTTGAAGACTGTCCTAGGTGCCGTTGTCAAGACACTGGACGACCGAACTTTGTGAAGGGACCTTGACTGATGGCAGCTAAGTTGGCGTCTCACAATGAGCATGCATGAACACCTTAGCCAGAATAGTCGGGATGTTTCTATAGCAGGTGGCATCTGGTGCTGCCAGCAAGGTGGATACCCAGAATTCGGGTTATCCCGATCATAAGTATTCTGTTTCCTATACCTAAGTAGCAGGGTAGACAGCATTATCAATCAGACTTCGTCTTTGCCTGCACTGTTGGTTTTTCACGAGAAACGTGTCTATTGTGATTGGGGCTTGCACCCTAGAAAAATCTAATGTCTAGACCCGGAATCCTTTTTTGGTATATGCGCAACACAGCCCAGAGCGAAACCCCTAATGGGCAGAGGAAGCTAAATAATACAAGAGAGAAACTGGAAAAGCTGCCATTATGCATATAAGCGATGTAGGGCGCCCAATGATATTGTTCGGCATACTGATCGCCACCCAAAACCACCTCTGTGAAACCCCGGGCACGCCTGTGGAGGCTACTCTATCGGCGCTCGAGATCACGAATCCCTGACCCTCGTCGGCTGGTTATCGATGCGACGGTTGACGGCGCCCAGGACGGTCTTTAGGATGCCCTCGCTCGTGAGTGCCGGCGCGCCGGTGCCGTCGGTCGCATCGAAGGTGACGGTGTCGACCATGTCGCGCAGCGTGCCGCCGGCGGCGACGGCGCGGCCCTTAAGATCGTCGTCGAGGCGACGCAGGGCCTCGGCGGCCCCCGGCTCGTTGCCCACCTGGAAAAACTGGATGCCGACCTGGTAGGGTGGGGCGTCGAGCCGGTCGAGCTGCGCGGCGGCGCGCTCGATGACGGCTCCCGGGTCGTCGTGCGGGACGCCGTCCGTCACGACTATTATGTTGATGGGCCTAACGTCTGGGTCACCGCTGTCGCCGACCTCCCGCGCCCGTCGCTGGTAGTGCCGCAGGTACGTCTGCAGGATGCGCTGCAGCCGCATGCCCGTCAGCGTGGACGGGCCGAGGCGGCCGTCCTCCACGCGTTGGAACAGCGCGTCGACGGCTTCGGGTGTCCGAACGTCACGGTACCCCGTGCCCGCCGACCCGCCTTCGTCGCGCCGCTCCGCGCTCTCGTGGTTCAGGAAGTACACGTCGACGCCGTCCTCGTCGCGCGCCGTGCAGATGGGCACGATCGCCGACAGCGCCAGGCGCGTCTCGCGCCATGACCGCCCCGCCATCGACCCGGAGTCGTCGATCAGGAAGACCGTGTCGAACTGCGATAGGAATGCGTACCTGTCCTCCGCCGGCACCGGCGCCGTGCTGCTTCCACCGCGGGTGGAGGCGGTGGTGGTCCTGGCCTGCTGCTGCTGGCTGCTGCTCCCCTCGTAGGCGGGAGAAGCGCCCAGTGTGGGCCCCGAAGCAGACGTCGCGTTCTGCGAGTATGCGGGCGGCGGCGTCTGCGGCCTGGGCCTCCGCGTCGCCGGTGAGGGATTCATCAGAGGGCTGCGGAAGGCACTGCCATGCTCGTCTTCTGGTGCTGCCGACTGCTGACTATCTTGATTGCTGCGGTTGCTCAGTCGCCGGCCTGGTGAAAAGCCCGAGATTGAGGCCACGGGGCTAGGTGGTGCCGAGTCATCTCCGTTGCTGCTAGTTCGTGATGACACGGAGGACCGGCGCGAAGACGAGAAGGGGTTGAGCTTTGAAAGGCGGCTTCTCCGGCCAGAGGAGCCGGTATTGGCGTCATCCGGGCTGAGGAGTTGATCTGGGTTTCCCATGTCGCTCGTCTGTAACCAGCGGTCGATAGAATTGTGAGGCCGTACGTGCGCTTGCTGTCTATGACGGTACTTTATGTTGTCAGATTTGGAGGGGTTACTAGGTCTGTTTGCATCATGCGGGGAAGTGAATGCGTTCCCGCTGCGGGGAGTCTCTGATTCAATAGCATGTGGCATTGCACCTTATCTAGAATTTGTATGGAGATGCCCGGTGTTTGATTGATGCAATAAGATTATTTATGTCAGACATTCCAAGGGAAGGTTCAGTTTCTTTGTTTGGACAACTTCCTTTATACTGCCATCGAGGTGCTGTTTCACAAGCATTCCTCCTAGTTTCCAGATGCCCCCTGGAGCTAGACAGCCTTGGGATTCTGCCTTCGAGGCATACTAATTTGTCTTGCCATATTGGAGGGCCACGTTCAGGAGGCGAAGTGGTCACATCTCAATTATTTATTATGCCAGTCTTATCACCTTGAGGCTCTTCGGTCATTGAAAGCTGTAGATCTGCTGATGGGCGCGAACGGGTGGCTTAGTAAGGGGGCGGCCCAAAGGTTCGGTGCCCTTTGGCCCCACAGCCCGTGGCACAGCCCCAGAGTGTCAGAATCAGCTTTCCGCATGCGGTGCATAGCCATGCTTCGCCTCTACATCAATGTCAGGCTGATTTTATGATTCGCAACGGCATTAACTCATAGAATTTCTACCGAATTGCTCGGACTCTCCTACTTAGAACAGTTTTGGGTTATCATCGGCCCTGCTCTTCCATCTTCGCTGATATATTTACATCATCAGTCGCTGTCGTCTTACGGCTACTGTAACCGGCGTTACCTGACAATTATTGACAAGCGTATTAGCCTGAACAAACACCTGTTTGTCTTTTAAAAGTAAATAACCCGGTTGGTCTCGAAAATAACTCCGAACGTACAACCAGGAGTGTAAAAAGGAATGAGCTGATCCGGTGTCTTTTTACAATGCCTATTTCCAATGTTTTGGCCCGTCTGATCTGGTGTATCGTAGCAGGCCCTAGGAGCTACAAAAGAGAAACCAACAAGTGCTTCCGTCAAGCAAACCCGGACGCATCAATGAAAGCTGTATTCTCAGTGATCACCAGAGTACCTAAAACGAAATCATGCTACCAACAAGCTTACAATAACTTTTGCATGCAACGCTTGCCTGATTCCCTCGGTGCTTACAAGGCTTATACAGGTCATTTCGCCATTTCGCCATACCAGAAAAGGCATTCTTGGGCTACTCATCCGAGGAAAAGTAGGAAGGCGAAGATACTCTTGTCTCCTTGCATGCCTGTTGCTAATGTGACCACGAGTAATAAAGTCAATCACTAGCAGCGGATTTGCCGGAGTCGGAACGTGATGTTAGTCATTGCTTGGCGGTCAACCTTGATGGGCAGATATTTCTCGCATAAATAAACGCCATAGCCCAAAGTACGATCTAATGCACATTTGATGGCTCTGAGTAATCAGCCAGGTCACCTCGAAATCCTCGCCGTTGTCCGAGGTCCTAGGAATAGGACAGCTCCAAGATGGGAGCTGTGAACCTAGGCGATCTTGATGGAATAAGGCAGTGCACAGCAGTAGGGCGTGTTCAAGTTGAGGTGTCTACTAACATACGCGACTAACGCGCATATGGAGATAGTAGGCGATGCATGAAACCATGTGGTCTTCAAAAGGTTCCGATATTCCTACAGCGCATAAAGCACGGCCTTTTATACAGGCTATCACTACTGATTGCAATCCACGACAGCTGTCTTAGTCTCTTACATGAGATCCGAACTTTGTCCGCATGGTCCGGAGTGCGAATGCCTGTGCACCGACCTGGAGAACAGCTTGGCCCTGTCGGCCGCCCAGCGCCTCTTGACGGGCTCCACTGGGGGTAGCGAGTCGAAGCTGAGGGCGTACTTGGCGACCGAGTTGGCGATGCTTTGCGTGTTGAGAAGGAACGCATCGAGCGCCAAGTTGTCAATAGTGTCACCCGGCTGGTGGTAGTTCTCGTCGTACGCGACCCCCGCCTGCCCGCCAAACAGCGCCGCCTCCTCCTCCGTCTTGACCACCTCGGCCCCCGTGAACAGGCCGCCCGACGGGATTCCGTTCTCGATGAAGGCAGCGTAGTCCGAGCGTCCGGTGAACTCTGACGGCACGAACGCCGCCCCCTTCGACGTGTAGAAGTCCTCGAAATCCTTCTCGAGCTGCGCCGAGCCGGCGGGGCCCGACAGGTTGAAGGCGCTGCCGTCTCCGTCATAGATGCCGTAGACATAGTTGGGACTGGCGATCTGGACGTTGTTAGTACGAAAGTGCCTAACGGTTGAACAGACCTCTGGATGGACTCACCATGTCGAAGTTCAGGTACGCCCTGATCTTGTTAACCTCGGCCTCGGCCCCCGTGCCGTTGCTGAAGGTGCCGTTCAGTTCCTTGATATAATAGTAGGAACCCAACTTGCCGAACTCCTCAGCGCCCCAGAAGGCGAAGCGGACCGCGTTCTTGATGGAGAAGTGGGAGAGCGCCACCGCGACGTTCAGAACGCCGATACTGCCCGATCCATCGTCGTTGATGCCGGGGCCGGCAGGAACCGAGTCCGAGTGACCGCCGAGGACCAGGACGTTGTTCTTGTCTCCCTGCTTGGTGTCGGCGATGACGTTGTAGTTGGTGCGGTACTCGGTGATGGAGTCGATGTTTACGTCGACGAGCACCTCCTCGCCGGCTTCGAGGGCGGCCAGCAAAGTCTGCCCGGTCTCCTGGCTCAACCCGACGACGGGCGCATAGTCGCCAGGGCCACCGAGCGTACCCGAGATGGCACCCGGCACGTTGTTGTAGATCAGCGCCGCGACGGCCCCCGCGGCCTTGGCATTGATGGCCTTCTGCGAGAACGTACACTCGCCCCGCGAGATGAGCGCGGCGTTGCCCTCGACGCCGGCGAAGTCAGCGGCGTCGCAGCCGAGGTTGGCGACGGCGACCAAGGGCACGCCCTCGAAAGTGCCCGACGGCGTGTAGGTCATGGTGTCGGCCTCGTACGCGACGCCATTCGCCGACATTGTGGCCGAGCCGGCGAAGTAGAGCTCCGTGAAAGGCTGCTTGACGACGTCGTAGTAGCCGTCGAGCGCCGCCAACGTGTCATAGAGGTAGTCGACAGTGGCATTGTGGCCGCCGCCGCCGAAGGCGCGGTTCCCGCCGTGGGCGTCGGCGATGTCCTGCAGCTTCTGCGACCCGGCCAGGAGGTCCTCGAGCGTAATCAGCTCCTGCAGCTCCTCGGAACTGACCAGCGGCTTGCACTTCTTCGACGCCGACACCGACGCCGCAAGGGCGGCGGTGAGGAGGGCACTTCTGCTTTTCATCGTGGACAACAACGGTGACGACACGAATTAACCAAGGCACCACGGGGAGATGCAGGGCATAGTATCAAATCCCCTTCTCCCGGGAACGTGTCTGCGGTCGTGATTTTATATTGCCATCCAGCCCGCCGATATTAAGACAAGCATGGTGCATCGAACCTATTGACCAATCACTGCCCCGCGGGAGATTTCGTTCCTAGTCACGTCCGCAGTGAGCTTCTCGCCGCCTGATAAGAAGTTCCTGATGAGCTGCCTCAATCGGCAAGGCGGGATATGTACGTCGGGGTAACCAGCCGCTTGGCAGAGGCCAGCCAAGCCGATACCCCGTCCCGAACGGCCGGCAATCGTACCCTACAGCGTAAGCTCGGGGCCAGGTTTCCCTAATTCCCTCGCGACCCGAGGTTCGAGGGCCCCGACTAGTTTTATATCGCCTCCATGTCCCAAGATGCGCCAACTGCGCCGCGAGTCCTTTCGAAGATAGCGCGATCTCGTCGTTCTTGCTGGCTTTCGGCTCGCTTTCCTATTACGCAAGCTCGAATGGACGACATGGGCCCCATTCACCTGTCACGAACGAAAGCCCCCCGATGGTACCTGCATGTGTCGTAAGTGAACTTAAATGAATCGCAGAGATTGGAGGATGGACAAAGCCGTTATACCCGAGGTAATATGCAAATATCATCAAAATAATATTCTGAGTATTACCCGGACGCGAGGAGAGTTGCCGTTTTGCACCGCTCTGCTGGTACCTTATGACTCTAGAATAGGAACTCTGACCCAGATAATCCGCAATACTAAGGCCGCCTCGCACCGTCATTTATCAACCACCAATGCATTCAAGCCGTAAGGCGGGACCCCCACCAACGGGCCACCCCCTCAACAGGCCGCCATTTCCCATACAAAATCAACGAAACTGCATGTTTACAATTAAATAACAAAACTATATATTAAAAACCGGTCGACGGAATAATAATTAAGATATAAATTGAAGCTATATATAAATTGTCATCCGAAAATATTAATGTCTTTGTAAAGAAAATAAAAGTCGAACTTACAGAAATAATACGTTAACATTTTCCGATATCAATTGTATGAGAAATTGTTAAGATTAAACGTTCGGGTATACTTTTAAATAAGTATATAACAAAAAAATGATAAAAATCTATAAAAAGCTTTATAAATAACTTAATTCATTCACTTACTTATATATAATGTTTTAGCTTTATGATATTAATATTCATTATGTTATTTACATTTTAAAAAGTAATATACTTTTTTTCATATAAAAATATTTTTACTTTTCTGTTCTATATTATAACTTTTTATATAATAAGCATATTAAAAACTGGTTATATCCATCGTATATCTCCCGGAATTAAATAATTATATATAAAATCTCTTTTTAATATCTTTATTATTAAAGAAGTTATAAATTTTTCTTTATACCGGTTTAAATACGTAGAAAATATATAGTAATAAAGTTTCCCAAATATAAGAAATTATTAAAAAGTTAATTACATAATTGTAATGATTCTTTAAGATTTACATAATTAAAAGGATTAAAGTAAATAATAATACCGCAGGCTGCTTTTTTTTCTCACTTTTAAGTGAATTTTAAAGTGTTGTTGAAAATATAGTGATTTTGTCAGATAAGTAGCGCAATAAGTGCGCACTTATCAACACAGTCTTTTGGTACAGCGGCTACGCAACAGATTTCGGCGATTTGTATGGGGAAATGGCGGCCCGTTGGGGGGTGGCCCGTTGATGGGGTGGTCGCCTTACTGCATCAAGATCCATACACATGCCTAACGGATGAAAACTCACTCAAACCATTATTAATTGTTATGCCCTTAATGTCCCAGTCCGAACAGTGCGTCATGCGGCTAGCTCCTTGAGCTCCCTGGCCTGACATCTCGGGGCTATGTCATGTCTATCACGAGCTGAAGAGAAATTCCAGCCGTAACGATTACATTGGAATCACGCAGGTGTTTTATCATGCGATGGTCTTTAATTTCGGGTAAGGCTATCTACACTTGTTGCCTAATTAGACTTAGTCCGGGTACCAAAGCCGTCCATTCCATCCATCCAATAGTCCGCCCAAGGGAACCTTAGTTTGGTGTGTGGTTACGTCCAAGCGATGAATATCCATCCGTCAACAATTAAACAACTCGAGGTAGAAGCCGGAGACCAGCGAATCCTAAAAGCGCACCAAGCGGTACTTTTGCCATTAGGCTCGAGCGGGGGGGGG
>QJNU01000722.1:10172-34954 GCA_004154915.1 Monosporascus ibericus | reverse complement strand
TGATTTATAAGAGCTTTTTGAAAATGTAGGGATTTCGGCGATTTGTATGGGAAATTGGTGGCGCGTTGGGGGGGTGGAGCGTGAGGGGGGGGTCCGACTTAGCCCCCCGTAGGGCATGGAGCACCAACGAGCAACGCAAGCCAGCGCCACATTCGTTGAGCAAGCCTAGAAGCCCGGCATATGGACACACTTGGAATAAGTGGTTAGGATAAATAGTTATCTCTGAGTAGGAATCTATTCAGACTCCAGTTGGGGCAGCATTGGGAACCGCAAGGTTGCGAAAGGTCTTCACCACTCGAGAACCCACTATGCAGGGAAACAACGGCATTTGCACATCTTTGGAACCGAATTAACATATGCCGCAATCTTCCTACCGAAGAATACCCAAGGGTATTATAAATATTTTTAACGGCGGTGAGAAAGTCTTCTCGAGCCCCGACCTCTGAAGCGTTTCACGAGACACCTGCCTACAAGACGATCGTAAAGACCACGCCGCCCCGCAAATCATCCTTCGATCTCAGGTCTAAGGCCAAAACGGACAAGAAATAGTATAAGCTGATGGTTGTATTATTGCCCATTGCCAGACCCGGAGCTGTCAGTCGGATTCGATTAAAGATGATCTCCGACACGCTCGACCTCTTAGCCGACGATGAGGTTGAAAAGCAGAGGGCTTCGGATCTTAAAGGAAAGCAGAAGGAGATTCTCTCAGCAACCTCGTTATTGACTGGCGCGGTCGGTCGGCTCAAAGAGTAATCGATCAGCCAGGCACAGAAGACCTCCAAGATGCGCTCACTGCCGAGACGTCTCAACAAGGTTCTCTCGTCTCTCCGCTCGTAATGCTCTATTAAACCTAGGATTCCGTGAATAGGCCTGGTAGCATCTGCTTCCGGCGGAGGATAGCACGTCAATCGATACCTAGATATATCGCCACATCGGCAAGCTATCTAACCACCTTTAAGCTCTCTCCCGTCGGCCATCTAGAATTCCATTCGTTGCGCAGGACACAACCCCCATGTTTCGCTGCTTTGCGAGCAGCGGCCTTACATTCGTCGCTCAGGCCCTCCCGAAATGACACCTCTATGAACCCCCTGTCGCCACTTGTCCCGGCCATCTCTAGCTATGATCCCGCGACTCCCAAGCTGCTCATTATCCTGGGCGGGCCAGGGCATCTAAGTGACGGACAGAGTTACCCAGGCCGAGCTGGACATCCAAGCAAGCAAGCATGCCAGCCAGCAAATACCCTTGGAGATGAGACACTCCACCCACGCCCTCAAGTCCACTTGGTTCCAACCGAGAAGACGAGCTCATCTCCTACAAGACGCCACCCAGAGCCCTCCTCGCTCGCATGGGAGGAAGTCTCGGTAACAGACAGATATTGGCTGTTATAGATAAGTCAAATACGGCGTAGATATTTGTTATAGCAAGTGATTAGCTAGCCTAAGAGGGACTGGCTACTACACTAGTAACTCGTATATAGATAGGTAGAGGTGCCGGGCACCTAGTTACCCCTTTCCCAACCCCTATTCCGACGATTGACTCCCCATCCGGCGTAGATACCGCGTGCAGTACAGGTATCCTTCGACGACCGACGCTCTAAAAGCTGCGTGGCCGACTAGACGAAGGCTTACAAGCAGCAGGTACGTTCGCCTACTCTTTCGGCGCCCTCGCTGGAACGGGCTTCCTTGTCCGGCCGAGCGAAGCAAAACGCGAGATCCATATAAGGAAGCGGTGGGCATAGCCACCACGGTCGAGCTCGCTCGAGACCGGCTTATTATAGCTAACTTCACGCGTGGCTAGCTCCCGCACGTTATGGTCTGGTATCCTCCAACTCTGTGAGACTGTTGGGATTGAACTTAGACTGTTATGGATCCATATGCGTCTCCCTCGAGACAGACGACTCTCCGGTCGAGCAGAACAGGTCATCCATACGTTTACGGCTGCTCCCGTACATGTCAACATCCTGCTAACCGCGATAGACTACTCCGTCAAACCGCCGTCCATCTCACGCCCACTCGGAGGGCCCAGGCACCCCTCTAATCCCACGCGTACAATCCGAGAAGCTCAAGAGTATCAGTGGGTAACCACTATCTAGACATTCAGTGTCATCCTAATCTCAAAAGCACTTAGCACCCAAGAGGCTACAGATTTAGAGGTCATAACATCATTAATTCCTACGGAGTGAGAAAAAAATACACCTCGCCACTCACCGAGACTCAGTCTAGCTACATACCAAAGAAAACCGGAAAATAAACCCATCATCGTCGTCATGACTCATTGATTTCCTCTCCCTGCCACTCTTCCAAACAATAAAAAAAGGCCTTCCACGTTGCATTGCTTGGTACCTTCATCGCATCATAAAAGAAGGCCATGGCGTGACTATCGGTAGGTATGTGGATGCTGTGCAGAAGAGGAAGACGGTTTGAAAAAAAGTCTGTCCTGTACAATCCCTGCTACACGTGCCGTCATCACCTTCTGGGAACACCCTCCTTCTAATAGTATTAGGCGAAGTACACTATTATACGTAGATCGTGATCCGGGGCTGTGCGAGAAGACACGATATTGTCGGCCTGGCTGACGATAAAGCAGCCGTCCGCCAGTCGGTTCTTCCTACTAAAAGTCCGAGGCCGCGCGGGTTAGATCTATCTTCGGCACCACAAGGCTCTCAGGCGATGACGCCCCTTCATCCCCACAAGGGAATGCGAATTCCGCCGTCGACGCCAATACGTCCACCCGGTGCAGCCCGTTTATTGTTAGTGGCGCGAACGAGCTTAGCGCAGGTACGTGCGCGGCGAGCGGTCGTAGACGATCTCGCGCTCGACGATCCGGTCGTCGTCGATCTTGTCCCAGTTGAGGGACAGGCGGTTGTGGTGGTGGTGGTGGTGGTGTCGCCGGTCCCAGCCCTCGCGGTGCTCGCGCTCCCACTCGATTTCGCGGGCGCGGCGTCTGCGAGCGCGGCGGATCTCGTCGGAAATGTTGACCAGTTCGACAACGTCCTCCTGTTTGCGTGGGTCAGGTGTGCGCATTGCAAGCAAGATAAGAGCGAGACACTGTGCGTTGTGTAGTGTGCGTAGTCGGTCGGATGGCAACCAAAGGAGGGCGGGAAAAGGAAGAAAACAAAAGAACTTACATAGCGGAGATATTCCATGACGTAGAAGAAGTACTCGGTCTCCTCGTACTCGTAGCCGCGCTTCTCGATGGCCTCGCGGATGACGAGGTCCTTGGTGATCTCGGTCCACATCTCCCGACTGCGCTTGGCGGGGCCGCGCGAGCTGTCGCGGATGGAGATGCGGCGGTCGCGGACCTCATCGACGACCTCGTCGCGGTCCCGCGACCGGTCCCTGCTAGACGAGATCTGCACGCTCAGGCGCTCACGCTCGCGGTCGAGGCCGTCGCGGGCGGGCTCCCGCGTCGGCTCGCTGACGGTGGTAGCGCCGCTCGAGCCCGGGGCGCAGTCGCGCTCGGGCACGAACTTGGAGCGCCGCACGCCGTTGTATCGCTGCCAGGTGACCTCGGCGCCGCCGCCGCCAACGCCGTCCATGCGCACGCGTTCGGTGCCCGGCGGCACGTCGACGATGGTCCAGTCGCGGGTGGCGCCGTTCCACGCCTCGCCCATGCGGCCGCGCTGGTCGATCTTGCTCGTGATGTAGTCGGCCTCATCGTCCCAATCCTCGCGCGGCCGCGCCTCCGAGTGTGCACGGCGTCGCGTCGCGTCGCTCGAGCGCACCATCAGCCGGTCGCTGTCCTCGTGCGCGGGCGGGCGAGACTGGCCGCGCGGCCGCGAGGCCGACCTGTGCGAGTGCTTGATGTCAATGTCCATCTCGTAGCGTGAGCGCCGAATGTCGATATCCGTCTCGCATTGCTCCCGCTCCCGGGTGACGGGGCGGGGTGTACGAGATGGTGGAGGCGGGGTTGGAGGCCTCGCCCGCTCGACACCTAGATGTGATATTAGTAAAACTCTTGCCCTGCTCTAGGTAATGCTAGTCGCAACGTAGCACAGGCCGGAGAAACTTACCGTGGTCGATGTCGCGGTAGTGCGTGATAACCTCCCGCTCGATCGTGGGCCCTTTGATGACTGGAGGGGCCGGCGGGGGCGGGGGCGGTGAAGGGCTACAAGAGGGAGACCGGGCCCTCTCCCTTTCCATCATAATGCGAATTCGATCCCGCTCACGATCAGGAGTCGGGGACCTCGGTCTCCGTCTCTCCACGACGCGACTGTCTATATCGACTCGCAAGTCCCTCTCCCGCTGCGGGGACGGGGACGGCGACCGTTCAATATACCTCGGACGTGGTCGAGACATAGACCTCCGAGGAGGACTGAGACTCCTGGGCCGCTCGACATAGCGTGTGAGAGGCTGCGGGCTGGGGCTGCGGGGTC
Organism: Monosporascus ibericus; assembly: GCA_004154915.1. Lineage (NCBI taxonomy): Eukaryota > Fungi > Ascomycota > Sordariomycetes > Xylariales > Monosporascus > Monosporascus ibericus. The sequence continues at coordinate 30,579 of QJNU01000722.1, read as the reverse complement.
TTCGGCGGTCAACAGTCTCTACCTCCCTGGAACGAAGCACCAGTTGCCCGGCGTCGGTCTTCCTGTTGTCCTCGCGAAGAAACGAGGGGACACGATCGTCTCGACCGACATCATCATACTCCCTGACCGGCGCCGGGGCACGGCGTTGTGAACCGCGAAATTCCCGCCGGTCGAAGAGGTCAGCGTCATCATAGCCTCGAGGCGGGCCCCTCCGAGAGGAGTAATCTCGGTCGTCCAAGTCACTACGACTCGAGCGAGCGTACGACATGGCGAGGAGCGATTCAAAGGTTGCCCTTTATTTGAGTATATTCGTCTTTCGAAAATAAGTTTGCCGGTGTCCTTTTCCTTTTTATGGTGGTGATGACACTCGAAGCGGGCAAGTAGTCAGTTGGGATGATTGAGTTTGACCGAGCTTCACGAGCGGCACTTCTCTTGGGTTTCGTAGCGGGGTAAGTTGACGTAGTGGAACGGGGGACGATCAACGCCGTGCCCTGAGTAGCGTGATTTAGGACCGCACGCTACGCTACTTGGGCGCTTACGATTGAAGCCTAGAGGACTCTCTTTGCCGGGTGATGTTTTGGGAGAGAATATCACAACCTGGATGATTGGCGCCAGAAGTAGAGGATACCGTAAGTAAGCGACGTTGTTATTAAGAAGTGAGAAACAAAGAAGAAAGAGAAGGACAGCGACACAAGTTAACGTGGTAGAAGAGAGAGGATCAGGGGATTTGATGTAGAATAGATAGGCTAGACTGCTTTAATAACAAGTACGCATACCTCTTACTCTGGTATATGTAGGCACTCGGCTCGGATAGCCAGAGAGCAAAGCAGAAAAATGGCCCCACATTCTAGTTTCTATTGTCAATACCATATGCCAGACCTTCCTTTATGTGTTTTAATAACGACTTCTAATTGGGGTGTGACCCTCGTAAGCTACCTATCTAGACGCTAGGGAAGACCGACGTCGTCATGTCACAGCAGCTGATTGAGATACTTGGAACTTGGGGAAAAAGAAAGAGGGGCGGGGGACCCGCCATGTCCTCGTTCCCATGCGCTCTTGCTATTATTGTACTTCTACTCTACATGCTGGACTTGCGTACTTGCACTATACAAAGTGGGCGTTGTAATCTTACGTATGTAATAGACTAACAATGAATGCGGTGGAACTATATAGAGCTGACTTTTTGCTGCACAGCCGAGAAATAAGAAGGCTGGGTTGCAAGGAGCTAGACCATCTTGTCCTGGCATAACCTCGCCTGGATGCACGAAGGGTTTTTCTTTCCCGTACGCAGGTATTGGGCGTGTTCGTATTGTTTGTACAGATGAGATCGTCACAGTTAGAGGCGATCAGGCAGCCAAGTCACCCTATTGAAAGACCATGGGTGGCGCTGCCTCTCCGGGGTGCAGCAGGTTCCGGGTGCCGATTGCGCGTGATGGGTATCCCGTGAGATCTTCGGTTGACTCTCATGTCCGGGACAAGAATATCCTCGTGCTTCTAGACAAGGTGCGAGGGAGAGAAGAAGGCTGTCGAAGGGCCAGACAGTGACGGACAGAAGGAGGGGGAGGGGCACAAGCATAGCCCGTTTTCGAAGCTGACAAGCCCCTGTTGCTGCTTGTGGACACGCCATGGTGTAGCGTGACCCGCGGCTGGCTGACTGGTCTAACTTATAAAATACGTACTTCTTTACATGGGCACACCGACGGACGAATTATATTAATCATTATTAACCAAACTGCAATCAAATAAGAAAGCAAGCTGCTCTTTTCCCGCCTACTGAAACAATCTCTGTCCGCCGTATGGCCTGCGAAGCGTTCATGACGAAGCTCCCTCATAATACCTACCTAGGCCTCCTAAGGAAGTGCCTAGAAATAGCACACTATGCTACGTTAAGGTCGCGCCCTGATTCGTAATTTCCGGGAAAAAGCTGGAAAATTCACCCCTTCTGCACAATTGCGTCAACCGATTCCCCAAATCCGCCTGGGAGTTCCGTCATCCATTGGGTTTCGCGCCCAATCCGATCCCTCGCCGCCCAGCGAGCTGGTTTTATGCCGGAGCTCGGCTCCACCATAAGTCCAAGCAGAAGCCGGTGTTTGCGGTCAAGCATTCCGCACGCCCTACGGACGCACTATGGAAGCGCTGGTGCATGATGCAGTAGTTGACCCTCCCGTTCGAGCGGCCTCCTAGGATAATAGATGTAACTTGGGCCGGCAAGGGCGTGATTCCTAGTTTTACGTACTCAGCGCTAGAACTGGCTGCTAGTGTTAACATGACGGGCTTTTGTTTCTCATGAAACGCCCCTCCAACTGCTGCTTGCTCCCTTTGGCCCAAAAGACCTTTCGCAAAGAGATCATGCCTGGTCCATCCGATTTCCTGGTATCCGTTTCTTTAAGACACGGGTCGGAGCGACTTTATTTCGTCACATAATTGGGCAGAACTGACGTAGGGTTGGGAGCCGTCGGGTAGGATCAAAGTCTCCCTTTTTTTTTTTTTTTATTGCCTTAATAGAAGAAACATTGGGCACAGGCACGTTCTCACACAGCCCCGAACGGTCCGCCGTTGGGGCCGATTATATCCCAGGCCACATAAGATTCTATCAACGTCAACGCAAGAAAGACGGGATAGACAAATACACTTAAATTAGGCATCGGCATACTTCCAATGGTCGAGGGCCCATTAAGAGCGGGAAGTTTAGTAGCTAGCAGCATGAGACGGACTGTTTCGGGATATCCCACCGCCGGCTCTCTGTACCATTTGAAGCTTAATAAGTGAAGTGTATTTGTGGCGAGTCATGCCCCATCCCCTCTGGTAACCGAAGTCTCATCGCCCGGGAATAATAAGAACCGGTTCATCGCTAGTCAGTTATACAATCCTGGGACACAGAGTCGCTTGGGTATCTAGCGTACAGCACCATAAATCTCCTTCGAGGAATGTGTCGACAGACATATGCCTCGTACCATACTAGAATGTTCAGCATTTGGCTGTCTTTTGAGGTTCACACATGCACACGTATATAGGTATTTATTACAGCCGCTTATTCGCGTCGAAAATCTTCCATGCCTAACTCTAGGGCTCCCTATCTACACACCGACCTGTGAGCTCGAGACTTAGGTGGAAGATTCCCGCAGAGCAGCAATCCGTTGCTAGAAGTTAAGCTCGCGCCCATCTACTTCGCAGGCGATCAAGCCATATCTGGAACAGGCGAAGCAGTGGAGTGGACTCTTGTTCGATATCCCTCGTGTTACCCATAGCATCGGGTTAAAGATGAAGTTACATTAACATCCAAATCAATAACCCCTTGCCCCTTTTCCCGTTCAACATGAAAGCGACCTTCGTAACCTAAAACAATACCACGTAAATAATATCGTCGTCCGTAACCACCTTTCCCTACTAAGCCCCGCCCCACCGCATGTTTATCTGCTTTTTCCTGACCTGCACGAAGAAACACATTAGCAAAGTGATACGAATGGGGGAGTGAAGGAAAACCGTAGAAGGGGGAGATAAGAAATGCGACGGTCGATAATTAAAAAATAGACGTATGACCTGTTTAAGATGGAAAGCCGAAGGGAAGGGAATAAAAGTGTTAAAAAACTCACCAAAGGCCCCAAAACACCAACCCCCAGCGCCAGCGCGCCGACGGTAGCCACAAGCGCGAGCTTGTTGAACCCGGCGCCGAGCACGTCGAAGGCGGCGCTAGGCGCGACGCGGGTGCCGAAGAGGTCGACCCCGCCGTACGCGACGACGAGGGACGTGCTCTCGAGGACGGCTGGTGCCGCCGCGATTCTTTTCAGGGAACCCTTGGGATCCAGCACGACATCGCGCACGTGGCTCAGCGCCCAGCGCGGGTCCACCTCGAGCGCGGCGCCGTAGCGCGAGAGGCCCTCCTCAAGCTCCTGCGGTGTGGGGTCGCGGCCTGCGGGGCGACGGGGGTCGAGGGCTGCGCGGGGCACGCCGATGACGGACCGCAGCTCCGGCGCGTACGCGAGGAGCTGGCGTGCGCTGATCCCTTGCTTGGTCTGCGTCACGGCAAGCGCCGTCAGCGGCGTGGAGAGCACGTAAGACTTGGAGACGACGGCGGGGAGCGGCAGGCCTGCGACTGGGTTGTCGACGGGTGTCAGCGACGAGAAGTTGGCCGCGTCGCCGTCGCCGAAGGGTCCGCGGTCGTTGGATAGCTCCGACTCGTAGAGGTCCGAGACGGCGAGCTGGAAGCCCTTGACGCTCTGCGGCTGCGAGGACTCGCGCAGCTTGTACTCGCCATAGAACGAGCAGGCGAACCAGTTCTCCGAGAGGGTGCAGCCGATTCCCTTACTGGGATCGACGCCTTCGTATGTCGTGGAGTGTAGCACCTGGCCGGAAATCGTGTCCAGTAGGTAGATGGTGAGTGAGAGGGCAGTTTCGTCAACAGATGCCACCACAATGGTGTTTGGGTTTAGATACTTGTACTTCACGCTGCGGTCTCCGAGTACGCGGCCGATGGAAGCGATAGGGTCATGCGTCGGCCGGCTCGCGATATCCACAATCTTTTGACCTTTAGGGGGTAAGAATATCCAGGCAGCCGTGGAGACGGCATGCTCCCCAGCGGGCGCAAACATGAGACCCTGTATGCCCCCTTCGGAAGTGCGAGTGACGACGGTCTGCTTCGGAGCCCAAGAGCTAGGGATTTCGTTAACCTGACCACCAATGCCGATGGGGAGTAGCCACGGACCGGCGTCGCTGTCTACGAGGACGGCGCCCTCGGTCGGGGGAAACAGGCCAGAGGGCATTGACTCGATAGTCTTACCGGTATCAGACTTGATAATGATGTATTCTCCATGCGCTCCGCGAACGGTGACGAACCCCTTGACGTTATCGGCATGGATAGCTTTCACATCCCAAGGCTTGACAGCAGGCGTCTCACTGGCTTTCTTGCTCCAGATAATCCTGCCTTGGTTTCCCGCATCGAGACCGTAGAGCTTTCCTCGTTGGGTCGCAAGCACGACAAGCTTGTTGAACCCGAAGCTATCTCGCATGAGCGTATCACCAGATTTGGTGCCCTCTGAGCCGAGGATGCTGCTCATGAGACGTTCAGGAATGGACTGCAGCCAGTGGGGTAGGTACTGAAGATCGTCAATGTGACGGTTGACTCGGTGTATGTAGGCCTGGAGTGGATTGCTATGAGCCTCGGCCTCTAGAGTCTTGGCCAATTCCTCAGACTCGGGGATCTCGGCCCAAGTAGCGGCAACCGCGCCGCTCAAGCCCTCGGGACGAGTCCATTCGAGCTCCCCATTGCGGATCAGAACCCAATCGTCGGCGTCATTTACAACTGCTGACCTCACAGCATAGCCGTCCTCGGCCTTCTTGATGACCTCAGAAACACCGTGCAGGGCTTGAAGCTTGTCTGTCCCACCCTGAAGAGACCAGCGGCCAAGAATGCCGTGCGACTGCGAGGACGTGACGATGACCTCGTCAGCCGTGACCCGTGTGAAGTAGACGTTTGCAGCCAATGAGCTTGTCGAAAAGGCACCTTTCCCTTCCAACAGTGGCAGTTCATACGCCTTGGTGATAGCATTATTCGTTAGGTCGACATGGAAAACGTCACCTTTATGACCTGTCTTGGTCCGAGTGTGGACTAAGAAGTGAGGCGACGACTGGACCAGATGCGGCGCATGAATCTCGACATCCGTCGCATCAGCGATTAGGGGGAATCCCTTAGTACTCTTGGTGCCGAGCACGTTGACCTTCAGCGTCGTCAGGGTGTTGTCGGTCCAGGCGACGACGGGTGCGGCGGAGTTAGAACCGACGAACATGACGTCTTCCTCTTTCTGCACCTCGCCCCTGGTACCGATTGGTATCTCATCCAGCTTCTTGCCCGTCAAGGTATCAAGGACAATGACCTTGAGGCTGTAGGAGAGCAGGGAACCGTGTAGCGTAACGACAAAGACCTTCTCCACGTTGGTGCTGACCTGCAACGGCACGTCGTTGGTGACCTCCCTGTGTTCCCACACAACGCGACCTTCCGTCCCGTGTATCCTTCTCAGTACGGTCGCGTCTTCCTCGGCGTGTAGCGCAAGGACGTCCCTCTGCTCGCTCTCAGTCAAACCCAGGACCTCGAGGTCCTTGACATTGCCCTCGAAGTCGAGAGACCAGACATTGCGGCCGGATAACGCATCCCAGGCCTGGACAGAACTTCCCAGGGCGCTTGCCAGCCACTTCTCATCCTCCACGGCTCTCAGATGTCCGGTACCACCACGGCCGAATATGCTATCGCTGATATTGGGGTTCAGCACATGCCGCCAGACCAGGGCGCCATTGCCGGGGTTGACGGCACCGAGCACGCCGAGGTCGCTCAATGTATAGAGGAGACTGGCCTTCTCGTCAGGTATCGGGCGGTGGAAGAAGGTGGTTTGGCGCTGGGGGACGCCGAGGAGTTCATGGTGGTAGTCGATATGGCCGGCCTCATCTTGGAAAACGGCGCGCACGGCGGCGGGCAGGGCCAAGAGCAAGGAAAGCGAGAGCGGTCGGAAGTGTTGTTTTATATGCATTTTGTCTGTGTCTGACGTGCCAGCTGTAGATGTTCTTCTGTCTGGCTAGATGGGAATGGCGGGCATTAGATATTGCGTAGAGCCATCGGCTCACCAGGATGGTAAAAAGTAGATCAAGTAAAGTTAGTAGCTTTGGACGACTTGTAGCTTACGAAGGCGACACAAGCAACAGCTATTGACCTAATGACGAGGGATTGCAGCTGTAAACTTAGGTAAGTTACTTACCTGCTAGACATACATAAGCCACTTCGGGGGGTCAATCTGATGTCAACCCTAAACTAGCCTAGCATAACGGCTTGTCCCACTGATTGGGCATATAATGTTACCGGGTAGCTTGAGCCACGCCGGCCCCTAACCCATCTGTTTTCCTGTGTCTCGATTCTTCTTGGATACCTGTTCCTATGATTGCATTTATCCGTGTTTTCTGTTGGGCCTCTGGATTCAATGTCTCGTACGAAGCAGCAACCAAGTACCATAATTAAATGCGCAAATTAATTCATTAAGAGCTAATGTGGCGCTCGCGAATCCTAGTTGGCAATGCAGACCAGTAGTCCAGGTCGTAAAATAGGAAGACTTCACAATCAACAGCCCACTCACTAGGTGTGCGTAAGTTGGTACAATCAGTAGAGCAAACCCTCCGCTAACCATTTTTTGGTATCATTCGCACACTCTTCGCGAAACCCCGTGCTGCATGACCTGCCCTACATGCAACAATTCGTGCACTGACAACTTCCCCAAACCTTCATGAGGGAAGGCGGGCAAAGCAAAAACTGCCAGTCTCAATACAGTAGCCTCTGGGGATGGCGACTGTGGTGACACAATGAGATGATGGTACATGAAATCGAAGCTGGGGACAATCGAAGCCCGCATCTTCCTGTTTCCCAAATTAGTCGGTCAAGATTAAAGCAAGATGTCGCTCAGTAGGATACAACTATACCTTGTTTCTGCCTGGCAAATGCTTAAGCCTTCTTAGAACGGCCACGCCTGGACTTAGTGGGAGCAGGATCGACGGCAATATCATCGTCGTCTTCGTCCACAGCTGCAGTCTTGATGGATTTGCGACCGCGTCTACCCTTGGCCCGGGGGGCAGGTTCGGGTTCGGGCTCAGGCTCATATTCAGGCTCATCAGCCTCTTCCTCCTCGGTCTCGACTTCATCATCATCATCATCATCATCATCGGCGGCCGGAGGTGGGAGAGCTTTCTTGGCCGCCTTCCTGCCGCGCGACTTCTTGGCGGGAGCTACTCCCTGAGGCTCGTCCTCATCTTCCTCCGCAGTTCCCTTGGACTTGCGACCGCCCTTAGCCTTTGTCTTAGAAGGTTGAGGTTGGACCTCCTCCTCATCATCGTCACCCGCAGCTGCTTTGGACTTGCGGCCACCCCTGGCCTTCTTCTTAGCAGGTTGGGCCTCCTCTTCATCATCGTCGTCCTCGGCTGCCTTCTTGCGGCTTCGCTTAGCAGGCTTCTTCTTAGGCGCGTCGTCCTTTTCAGCGGCCTAAGCTAAGTGTAAGTTATGAGGGCGGTAAATTTACTTTGTATATTGCAGCTACACTCACCTCGTCATCCCCGGCCTTAGGTTTCTTGGCGCGGCCGCGGATAGCCTTCTGGCCAGGCTTGTTGAACTCGGGATCCTTTATGCCATCAGTCAGTGCTCTATCACTGTTGACGGAATACTACTTACGCCGTTGAAATCCTCTGGATCAATGTGTCCTTGGGTGACGACACGTCGAATCTTCTCTTGCACATCCGGATGGTCACTTTCGAGGGTTAGTAAAGGTGAAGATACGGAACGCGTACGAAGAAGTAACTTACTCTAGTTCATCGTAACCATCGAGCATATTCCAGTCATAATCACCATCGCCACTCTTGATACTTTCCTGGATGTTGGAAATTGTGAAGCCGGACACGCAGCCCCTATTTTCTAGTTAGCCAAATCCGTCTCGCACCATGGGCAAGAGAGAGGCCTACCAGTGTCTCCATCGCCAGGAACCGTGCTCCCCGCCGGGCATGGTGACCCAAGTACCGAGTCTGAGTTCTCCTTTGCCGATCTTTGCGCCGGCATTCTTGCATATGCCATCTTGGCAGCCGGCGCGGTTATTTTTCGACAACTCTGCGAGACTTGTCAGCAATATTCTAGTTTCAAAGTTTCAGGAGACTCGAGAGAAAAAACTGCATCGTAAAGCGACGAGGAAGCACTGAGCGCAAGCCATCTGACTTCCAGTGAGTGACGTCAAATCTGGTGGCGGAAAGTCTGCCAGGCTTTCGCAGGGGAAGGCAAAAGATGAAAAAAGGAATAATAAAAAAGCGACACATACCGATTCGATAAGACATCTCGTCTGAAATGCACGAAAAGTATGTGTCGGAATTCTGTTAGTCTGCGGTATTGAAATGAAGAGTGCCGTAGAAGGCAGATTGGGGAATTGGGTGTAGAGGGATTTAGGTACTGTAAGGTATGTGATCCAGATCTACTGCAGAAATGCAGAAGTTGGCTGGCGCAGATGAGATGAATGCAGTCGAAAGGGATTTGGGCACCGCAGTGGGAACACTGCGAATAAATGCAATTTCCTCTGTCGAAAACAGACTTCGGGAAGAAGAGACACTTCAGTATCAGACAGAACCGTACGTAGACGTTTGAATTCTCAGAGGTGAAATAGAGAGTAGGTGCGAAAGAAAGCAGTTCAGGTTGTTTGAGGGTGAGACGCGTCTGACAGGGACAAATGAATTTCCTCTGGCAGGTTTAAGAGGCACGTCAAAGCTCTGGTCACTCTGTTGTTCTGCTGTAGGGAATTTTCTAGCTCTAGGCGGCACCTCCAGGCTAGCACCACCCACTAATTGCAACTTACAGAAGGTGCGGATGAGACACGGACTTACCTGCTGTGCTACCCCCTCGTCTTTTCATAATTTCTTTGTTTTCCGTTCTGATTTGAGATAGGTCAGTATTCATAGTACTAAACCGTCTATCAGCATCGCGATCACCATTTATTTGTTAGATTTATCCTTGATCCTATCCCTGTTCAGAGTTAATTTTGCCATGAAGTCCAAGGGGAGCAATGGTCACCCTTAGACGACCTATTCAGCTAAGGCCAAAGCGATGCACGCATCTAATACCAATTGCCGTATATCATTATCCGTCTAATCATAAACACCTGTACAGCTGTCAAAATACACAGCTAGAGATATAGCACCAATTACAGTCCGCTGCTTGTCGCCTTTGACCATGGTTTCCCTCACTCAAGTTGCGTCGCATCGGGTCCTGACTCCTCATAAGAAAGGACACCACCCGATATACATGGCTGCAAGATTCCTCGGGTGCACAGCCTGCTTGATGAGTTCCTCTACCTGTCCCTCCACGCCCAGAGGTATGCTTTCGTCGGGCAGCAGGCCCCTGACCTTGCGTCTGATGTTATCCACAACGCTTTGGGGATTAAGCCTCACCACCTCGTGCTTCCTCTTCTTGTCCCGCTGCAGGTCCAGCGTCGGGTCGTAGATGAACGCCTCGAGGATCGTCATCAGCGTCTCCTCCTGTTGTCTAAGGATGCTCAACGTCAATTCCGAACACTTCCTGAACGGCCCCTCGTAGCCGTGGATGCCCATGGCTGCTACCATGTTGTGAGTCAGGCGGAAAGGGACCCTCTCGGGCTGCGCAAACGTGAGGCCCTTGTCGAAGAGACAGTTGAAATCCACATGAAAAATGCCGCCGTTTCCTTCTTCCAGTAGAACATTCTCGCCGTGACGGTCACCCAGCCCCAGAATCGTACCCACCATGGACATGACAGCGCAAGACCTGGTGTATCTGAGCCTTGCCGCGAACCAAGCCGTGGGGCTAGGGAACTGCGAGATGAACCACTGTGGAAGTACCGGTGGAAACGTCCCAAGGACCCCTTCTGTGAAGATCTTGGTGTTCTTGTCGCCAGTAGCCGCGTCTCTCATCATTGCCGCAAGATGGCCGTAGTTAGGGACAACCCCTTTCGATCGATAGATGCTAAGAAGGATATCCCGTAGCGTCTTAAGACCCGAGACCCATTCGATGATACCACACTCCTCGTTCAGAGGAGTGACCGCGTACGTTCTGATATACAACTGCCTCCTGCTAGATTCCGCATCTCGCTTGAGGGACCGGTTGATCATGCCATTAAATTCCATGAGACGCTGGTCCGTCCGAAGATCGTCCTTTGGCTTGATGAGGAGCCCATAGTTGACGCCATTGGACCCACGGGCAGTGAGTTTTCGCGGCTTTGCCAGAGATCCCAGCACCAGGACTTCGTCCAGGAAACAGTCAATCGTTATGACATCCCTCGAAAATGCCTTGTGTTTCTTCACGTTGTCGGTAAGCGTGGGCAGCGTGGCCGTCAGACAAGCCTCGATTGGAACAACCAGTGGACACGGCGTGCATTTATGGTTGAACCCCAGATCCCGTGTGATGCTCGCCATGGTAGTCCTGTTGCTTTGGAAATCTCCGTTGTTGCAAGCCATGAGTAATTGGTCCGCGAGTTTCTCGCCCGTCCGCAATATTGATTTGAGATCGAAGGACCCGTTCTCTACCTTCTTGCTCGCGCCCCTTAGTCTCTGCAGGATCTGTTGCCCTCGAGTCCTCCGCTCGGAGGAGGCCTGTTTGGAAGTCATGATAGCGAACAAGCTCCATAGCGCTTGCCTAGGATGCGCTTCCACGACTTTCAAAATGATTTCTTGCAACAGCATGAACACCTCCGGATTGGGATGCGCAATACGCGCCACAAGCTGGGGTAGTACAGTATAGAAGATGTATGCAGGCAGGCGATTAATGTATTTGTTTAGGTACTTGTGGAGCGAGTCCAAGAGTGTTTTGCGGCGATGGTAGAGCTCTCGCGAAAGTGAGACTCTGCCTTCAGGAGCCTTGTCGAGCTGCGCCCCCATTTCCAACCAGAGGGTGAGGATGCGTGGAAGAGTTTGATACAGGTATTTGGTTCCGTAATTAAGAGATCGGATGTAATTCTCGATCACAAGTTTCGCCGTCTCCCCACTGAGGTACTGTTCGCTTTGGTCCTCCATCTTCAGCGACTTCTCAGATTCGAGCACCTTTTTGTAATGCCTGCCGAGATAATAATGACCCTTCTCCCAAGTGGCGTAGCTTTTTGGGACGTTTTGATATTGTTGCCGCAGCGCGGACGCATGGGTCTGGCCTGCATTGTCAAGCCACTTCGCAAGGAGCAAGTGAGCCCGTGCTGTAAGCATGCTTTGCTGGGACTCGAGGTTCTTCTCTGACGAGTCGTGTTCGGCAAAACTTCCGTTGGTGAAAGAGGTGCTAGCAATAGCCCCTTGAAGAGTCTGGATGGCTTTCCTACTATGGCCCTCTTTCCATAGGAGGCGGGCGTTCTCAATCGTAGCAGAACCATCACCGAGCTCTGAGGCGTGCAGCACGGCATTAAACGATTGGTGCATGGAATTTGCTTTCCTCGCCAGCCGCGCGCTCGCAAGCCACAGAGCGGAGATATCCAGGTCAGTAAACTTTGGTCTGGTCAAGTTAGCATTTGAGGCACACTACAACTAGCAAGGGCATACCTCATTAGCTCCATCGCAGCGCGCCTGATGCCTAGTACGTATTGCTTGTCATTGACATAGGAGCCAAGGACTTCGAGACGCCGATTGAGAGATTTGAGCGTCTCTTGGAGGTGTTGGGTCTCATCATTGTTGATGCCAGCAATAAGTTCAAGATCCGTCAATACGTGACACTTGAGCAACGGTTCGTGACACGTCTGAAGAGACGAGGTGGCAGAGAACGTCATGGACGAGGCCACTCTCTCGCGCAAAATTTTCATTTCTTCAACGAAGGATTTTGTCCAGCCTTGCTGTAAGTAGAGCAGAGCTTGGGCAATAGAGACGTTGAAATTTTCGGTGTGATCCCCTTGGTACTTGGAGATAAACTTGCGCATCGTCTGCCATCTTCCAGTCGCCCAGGATGCTTCCACGGCGTACGGCACTATCCGATTGATCGTGGTGACGGCAGTGTGCTTCTCAATACCTTCAACATAATTCAAAAGAACATCTGCCTGACCGTTAGCCATGGTGCTACCCATAATAGACTATAACTTACCATGTTGTCCTGATTCTTTCAGACACGTCAAGAGATCGATCTGGACATCGATGTTATCAGGATTCTCCGCAAGCTTAATCTCGTACCAAGTTTGGGCTGCCGTCCATCGCCCAGCTTTCCGATGACTCAAAATTTGCTGGTTAATATCGACGACGTGAAGGTGGGCAGAGATTCCCTCGAGACCGTCGGGTTCGTCGATCTGGGTATAAATATCTTGAAGCCTCTGCAGTAATCGGTCCTTCTCGTCCACGTCCGCGTTGTTGCCCTCGACCTGTCGGATGTGCTGTTCTAGATGGAAGAGAGCTCTCGAATACGCTTGGCAGTCAACTGCTCTTTGGGATATCAGTTCGGCAGGGATGTAGTCGAGAATATCCTGAACCTTCTGAATGGCAGCGACGTCCCTAGGGCTCAGGTTCGGCTGGGACTTCTTAGCCTGAATCCACCGACTAGCATAGTCGAGGACACGGAACACGGCCTGTAGTCGTAAGCAACTTTATAAACCAAAAATTCTCATGTGATAGACACACCTCACAATACAGCTTCTTGTCCTCTTTTTCCGCGTAGCTCGCCTCATGTGATAGTTCATGTTGGAGAACGCTGAGGAGTTCATGAATGACGTTATTGCGTACTTCTCCCGTGATGTTTTCGCCGATGACTATGTGAAGTACCAGGTAAGGGAGAAGAAACTCAGCAATTGAGAGATCTTTGACCCGAATCACCCGACATAGGGGTTCAAAGATTAGTGAAGCGAAACCGTTTTGGGGCCTTCGAAGTAAGTCGAGGGTAAAGGTTCGGATCCAGTTGCCATAGATTTTACCAGGCCGGAAGATCGGGTATTCCGTTGGCTGCTGGGGCATAGGGGCGAGGACGTATCGGGAGGAGAGAAACGGCGTGAGGACTTCTCTAGCCCCTTCAGATATCGAAAGCCATTTCCGATAGATGGGCTCGGCATCTCTGGTGCCGGCTAGCATGGTGGCAGATGCAATATCACACCTCTCGAGAAGTTCTTGCATTACATAAGACAAGTATCCTTGCAGCTTAGTGTCTGTGGCCGAAAGAAACGACTTGACTAGGACCTCTTCCAATAAAAAGACTACGAAGTCTATCGATTCGCTCGACTCCTCGAAATTGCCCTTGACTACAATTTGTCTCTCGGCTCGAACTGTATCCACGCGGTTGGGATCTAAACATCCCATCAGGCCAATGCATTGCGTACAGAGGCAGCTGATCTCCCCATGGATCCCGTTATACTTCGAGGCGCAGTTGAGCAGCGCGCGGGCGAGGGTCGGGACGACAGAGTCAGGCTGCTCACTCACAGCCGATGCCTGCAGGTAGCCTTGCTGTTTCTGCAGATAAGACGCGAGCTCTCTCAGAGCCTGGAGTACGACACCGGCATTTTCGTGGCTTATCCTCTCGCTCAAGAGGAAAAATGCTGTACGATTATCGACAGGTTTACGAAGCGTGCTTAGCTTTGCTTCGACATCCGTTAACCCGTTGATATGGCTGAAAGACGGTAGTTTGCTGATAACATCCTCTAGGATCGCTCTTTCCTGGTTCAGCAAGGTCTCAATTAAATCCCGTGATAAGTCCTGCGTTGCAGGGTCGAAGGAGGTCCAGTAATGGCTGATGAGAAAGAAAGTCGTCTCGATTAGCACTTCGACATCCTCCTCTTCGAGGTTCAGAAGCATGGCAGCCCAACAGGAGAATGCAGAGGAGCGAAGCTCATCATCTGACATGGCTGCCAAGAGACAGGCGGACATCTGCTGTTATCAGCTTCTGCGAACCAAAACTTGAAGCGTTCGACTTACTTGGGGGCGAGCAATGCGTATGTAACTTTTGCCTATTTTGATCATTTCCTCCATTGCTTTGATGCAGCGCTTCCGTTCCTGTATTGGGTTCTGGATACCCGACGTATCATTAATGACGTCGGTCAGTCGAGCCATCAAGCCTAAGGCATGTTGTTGAAGGAACCGACCAGTCGCGTGCGATTTCTTTTGCTTCGTCTCTCCAAAAGCAGCAAGGATCAAGAGAGCCATCTGATTTAAGGCGCCCCGTATCTTGAGAAGTCATTAGCACCAGCAGGAACGGAATGAAAGTGATTAGAAATGAACGAACTTACATGAGGCTTATGAGTCTCGTCTGCATCACCGGCAGCCTTCAGGAGTTCTAATGTAGTGATCAGGGGCTCCATCTGAAGGAGCTCCACAAGGGATAGGCCGTCAAAGTGAGAAGATATCTGGCGGAGTAATGTCATGGAATACTCCTGCACGTCTGATATTTCCTGTATTAGGAGAAGAGCAAGTATAGGACCGAGATTGGCATTGTCCAGACATGGCTGCCAGGGTTCTTCCTCGCCCCGTACCTCCGCGATCTTTTGGATGACTTCTCGCTTCTTCGTCAGTACTAGCCAGGGCATAGCATGGCCGTGGATGTATAGAATCAGATCCTGAATGTTCATCGACATCAGTTCTGCCAAGAGCCGAATCAATTTTGGCTGTGTAACGCAGTCTTTGACCGCAGAAAAGGCAAGGGATCGCCAGAACGGTTCGAGCAGTTGGCGAGGAGTTATCTGCCGACACTGGGCAATGTTCATAATCTCCATGGAATCAGCATCCCATACTTAACAGGTGGGGAACATAATGATATACCTCTGTGAAAGCTGTGGCAGAAGCAATGACGCTTGCTTGCCCTAAATACTCGACTAGTTTGATAAGAACGAGGTTGAGCTGGTCCTCAGTTAAGACGCTGGTAAGGAATAGAATATCAGCTACTTCCTCTGGAGAATGCGACGAGGGCAACAATACCTTCCGATCTGGGACCAGGCCATGATGCACGTCTCCGTCAGATGCGGCTGGTTCTGCTCCGAGAGCGAGCGGAGCAGCTTGAGAACTATGGTCCGGTTCTTGTATATGGTGTCAGACGTATCTGTATTCATCTCGCTCAAGAAGACGGCAAGCGTCCGACTGTGACATGGTCAGTTCATTTATTCGTGCAATAGAGTTCCGTATATTACCCTGACGCAATGCGCAACTCCCTCACCGAGCTCTGTAACGACTTCCAGCACCACTGTGCTGCCGCGGAAGTTTCAATATCGAGAAACTCAGGGTCGCAGCAGTGCTTTCCTAGGCGCCTCAGGGCTACCATTGCAGTAACACGCGGCCGCCGTGAAGCAGCAAAGCTTGGGAGCTGTACCAAAGAGGAGAACAATCCCAAAGCCTTCTTCTTCATCGTGAGATCAAGACAGAGGGGGTTATCGCGGTTACCCACGACATCATGGCAGTGCGAGCAATGTAGTGTGGGTGGATTCGCCTCTTTTCTATCGGCGATCACGAGCGTATTATCTGCAGCACAACAGACGTAGCCTAAAGCATCGATGATCTGACACTGTCTACGCTCGTCTAGGTCTGAAAAGCGGTTCCTAAAGTGGTCAGTAGCGTACAGCAAGGCGGTAGAGAAAGACATACTGTAACACGCCGTCTAGGCCCGCGAGGCCCTCCTCGGGCTCTATTTGCAAGATAGCATAGATATGGGAAGTAATGCGAGGTAAAGATTTTGAATCCTCCGCCACTTTCCTACGTTTGAGTTGCGGCTCGTGGGGAGCGTTCTCATTTGCCGCAATCTGCAAAGACTTCACCTGATGGCGTAGATCATCTGTAGCGAATTGGTCTGGCTGTAGAGTTGACCCCAATGATGTGGGCGCAGGATCAACAGTTACCCTTCTAAGGAGCTCCAAACATTTCTGAATCACCATTAGTAACTATCCGTGACGCACAACGCAATGCGCTTACCCATAAGTCGTTCCTAACAATAGCCGTGTCGTCATGAACGTGCTGCTTTTCCAGTGCTGGTAATAGTTGTGATGTGACTAGCCGGGACAGGGGCTTCGAATATAAACAGGCATCAGCAATCCTGACAAGTGCTTTGCAGACCAGTTGGCCATCAACGCCCGCTTGGTCCTCGGCAAAATTCGCCGTGGGATCATTGGATAGTTCAACGCAAATTATCACCAATACGACCAATGCTTTCTCCTGCACTAGAGGATCAGCAATGCTCCTGTTCGGAACCGTTCCTAAGATTTGCAAGGTATTCTGTAGGAGAAGCGGCAGGCAACTAGGAGACAGATGGCGGCATTGTTGCTGAGCCTCGTGTAAGGAAAGGTATGCGTCCAGAAGCGATGGTATGTACTCTTGAAAAGGCGATATGTGGGAGCCTGCAATACAGCGAGCGAAAGGAAGTGTCATAATGGACAAGAGGCCAGTGGCATGCTGGAACGCCTGTGATGCTAGCGGCAATGTGTACGTGCATTGATGGTGCAATAGCTGCGAGTCGCCAATTCCAATTTTCTCAAGAAACGAGTCTGTAGGCAGTCGGAGTCCTATAGACAGGTCTCTGTTCGGGGAGGGAGCCTTGATTTCAACCAACCGAGAACATATAGCTTATAGGATCTCAGTTAGGGGTACCATCCCGGGACTCGGACAGGTAGATACTTACCTGTGAAGTTGAGTTTAAGGTAGTCTAGAAACTGGGGTATAAATGACCATAGAGCAGTGTTCCTGCATGCAACGGAGAATACAGTTTGGAAAAAAGGCTCGATAGCGGCTGCCAAGTCAATAAAGTTATTATACCCGAGCATCTTGAGGACCTTCGGGAATATCCATATCCAGAGAGGCTCTTTGCCTCTAAAGAGGAAACAGCCGGGGTCCGAGGTAGCAAGGAGGACCTCCGGGGTCTCGGCGACAGCAACCTCCAGAAAATTGATTGCCCCCAGCGCCTCTGACCGAAGATGCACCCTATCCGCAAAGGGGTCATCCCATTTGAGGCCTTCCAGTGTGACGCGAGCATAGACATATATGAGCATGTGATTATGCCCGACACGCTCTTCTCGGGTTTTCAAGTTGTCGGGCTCATCCTTGACTCTCTCAATGATGCCAATCAGTTTGCTCAGTTCCGCAGTCTCATCCGGGCGCGAAGATCTCGTTGACGCTGAGATGTTCTCCACGAGCTGCGCGGCTAACGTGGAAGGCGGGGGTTGACCATGGTGGGTGGAACCGTTGGTGAAGTTCTCGCGACCCTGAGGTCCTGGTCTTCCATAGGAAGTTGGCGGCATCGTCCACTTGCGATGCTCATCCTCTCTCTGGTTGCGACAGGATTACAGCAAGAGCAATACCAGTACGTAGCATTGGTATTACGTCTGGATTCGAATGTTAACGTCGTCAAATCCGCCGCCGTGAAAGCCAATGACACGAGACTGACACGCGGCCACGTGAGATCCAGCGCCGGTTTTGTTTCGAGCTCCAAAAAATCAATTAAAGAGACCAGCAGGCACTAATAAGCATAATGTGGTCAATGCGCTCTTTGATCTTCGAGGAAATATATTAGATAAGCAGCTGCTCCGAAAAGGTATCCACAGCTGCACAAGTGGGACCACGGCTGCTGCTGCCGCCTCTAATTGATGTTATCATTCGAGTTTTATGTCATGCTCTCTTGGTCCTCCTACTCCCTAACTTCTCTAAAACACGGGATAGGATCGGCGAGTACGAGCGCTAAAACCTGATTACAAGACTTACTATTACACTCGTCATTGCTATCACTTCCAACTTGGACTCGCAGGGCTCATCCGCGGTCAATTCACAAATTGATTCCCCGCGCATTCAAAAATGGCCGTATTCCAGTCTAGGAAGTATCGAAGCGCCGCGGAAGCCGGCACTTTTGCCGCAAAATACCGCGCACTTATGGCGAAGCATCCGTTCCTGCTTTTTGGCCTACCGTTCATATCGGTCATTATTGGCGGCTCCTTTGTCCTGACGCCCGCGACGGCAGTCCGCTACGAGAAGCACGACCGCCGTGTCCGGCAAATGACTCGAGATGAGGAATTAGGCGTCGGCAAGGCGGGACGGAAAGTCAATATCAAAGACGAATATTATGTAGGTCCATCTGTGACATTCATCTACAGACATTTTAAGGGGTCGGGTACTAACTTGGACACACAGAGATTAGCCGCCAAGGACCTTGATAACTGGGAGCAGAAACGTGTCAAGAGACTTCCAGGAGAGCATGATGGTGTGTTATAAGTTGACATCATCTGCGCCTCGAAACTTAGTTGTTGTTCACTCGCGGGGTTCTAGGCCAACTATCCGCGCGGCTCGCCTAGAGTGCTGGCCGAGACTCGCCCGCCGCCCGTAGGTAGCCTTACGAGTCATGCTATGACATTGTGGAATAATTCCTACACGAACGCGGACTACCACGTCGGATGTTATTAGGCCGAGATCATCGGACAGCCGGACAGATAGCATACATCGCCGGTGAATCCCGCCCACTAGGAGGTACCCTATACTGCCGAGCCTAAAGGGCTTGGGGATCTCAGATGAAAGAGGCTCCTGGAATAGAGTTCGCACTAAGCCAGCAACATTCAGGCACGAAACCAGATGATGACACCGTTGGCTTTGACGACACGTCTAGCAGGACTTACAGCAAACATCTGGACACTACTCGATTGGATACTCTGGTCCGGCTCAAGCTTAGTCCAGGAAGCTGCAGAAATCACAATCGGTTGCAAGATGCTCCTACTTTACTATGGTGGAATCGCCGTATGATGATAGACCAAGTTGTAAAATATAACGTATTTAGCCAGTTTTTTTTTTTTTTTTTTTTTTTTTTTTTTTTTTTTTTTGTGCTTGCGTCACCTCGAGGTTGCTTGTCCTTGCTCGCTGCAGAGATATTAGGGGAAGGCGGACTGTGAACGTATATGCCATGGAGTTGTACATATCCAGGCAAAGCCTCTTCAGCTCTATAGCGTAGGACGGTTTTAGGATTTTGTACCTAGCCGTTGAGCTGACAAAGACAGTTTGCCTTTCGTATATGGCTGGGCATGACCAACATGCGGCGCAACGCCTCACCAATACGAACGCTTCAACCGTAAGATCCCCGACTCCGCCTCAGTATTCCGTCACTAGAGCCTGCAACGTCCAACTCTTAAGAAAGAGCCTACTTAACTTAGCCGCCATACGGGTTTTGACTCGAGAACTGGACTCGGCTAGGTACTGCCAGCCCGGCTACCCGGATTCTAACATGCCGGATCTTGGTCCCCGGGAGACGATTGGATATAGCTTTGGCGGGCGACGGCCCTCGTTACAATGCCAACTCCATGCGCCACGTAGGTTTTCAGCAAAACTACGAGGGGTCGAGCCACTAGTAGTACTAACAAGCTCGGCCCAAACTCAATTCGTCCTCAATCAGCTGAGATCTACTCTGTAGGAGGGAGACCGCTGGCAGTGAAGACCTCTTGCTAACTTCGAACGAGTTTTTCCGCGCGGGTTATGTGGAAAAGGTACTTACCCAACAACGTACAGTTTGGATGGAAATTATACGATTGGGCGGCCAAGGCCGCACAATTGAGCCCTCCACTGACTCGATCAAACAAGGCTTCTCTGGTTAGTAATGTCGATACCGAGCAAACGTTGTTGAAGCTTGTAAGCGCTGTCGCCCACTGGTATCGAGGACGGCTAGCTGCATCCTTGACATCGCCAGCCAGCCAGCTCAGCGGATATGAACCTATTATACAACGCCGTAGAGTATGAAACGCTGAAGGCGCTTCGATCGTCGTACTGCATCTTTCATCGTCGTACTCAGGTTTGCAGAGTAGCTTTTCATCATATCGCCGATGACTGTCACCCTTCACACGCTTCTTCGTTACTAGATGGCTCCGAATAAGTACATCCGGACGGGCGGGGGGGGGGGGGGGGGGGGGGGGGGGGGGGGGGGGGGGGGGGGGGGGGGGGGGGGGGGGGGGGGGGGGGGGGGGGGGGGGGGGGGGGGGGGGGG
>QJNU01000722.1:0-10162 GCA_004154915.1 Monosporascus ibericus | reverse complement strand
CGGGCCCCCCCCCCCCCCCCCCCCCCGACATATAGAGCATGTAGGAAAGAAAGTCTTTCCGAAAACCCTGGTATTTTCTTGATCTCCATTACCATTTAGCCAGGGCCGGGGTGCATGTGATATCTAGTCCAGTCACGCTTGATATAAAGACATTGCCTTGGAAAGTCTTGGACCGTCTCCACTAACTGCCATGGCTTTGGTGGGCCACGAACAAGGATCTGCAGATCAACCGCAGCCACGGGATCATAAACGGCCGGAAACCTCAACCTGCTTCAGGGCAACTGCAAAATCCGAGATCAGATCCGATCAAGAATGGAAATCCGATGCGAACCAAAACTCGAGCACGGGCAAGTTTCTACCACACCCCCTTGGACAAGTACAGTACAACACAACATCCAAGCGCTCGTTATCGTGGCATTTCTGGCAAGCGGCCCCTAGAATTAGGTGATAATTAATATCAGTAATAGAAGTCTTCATCGGCTTCAGGAGCGCAACGCGCCGATGAGCAGCCGAGAATTAGGAACAGGTCTCTGAATATCTGGATATGTAAGCACATTCGTCGGAATCTCGGCCTCGGCACCGCACCAAAGTTTGGCATGACCTGGGTAGGGTTCTATCAGTATGACTTCAGGCAAATTTCGCCGCTAGGCAATAACCGGCAAATTTTCTCACGGTGCTTACTCTTTAGGCAGCCTCGCCCACTTCGCGCGGTCAGAAGATTCAAAGTTTTCTTTTCATTTACTACCCCCACCTCTCTATGTTTTAGTTTGATACATTTTCTTGTTCACTGAGAGGCGAGCTGTCCAGAGCCGTGAGCGGTCTGATAATTGGCAAGCCTATGAGAGCACTCACAGCCCTTCGTGATATAGCCGGGATCTTCGGCGATGTCATACGGTTACGAACTATGACGCAGTCCTTTCCCCATCGGCCTGTCAGACCACCACACCACATACTCGCGCTAAAACAAATCCTCGAAGGCCGCAAGCACCAATAGGATTCGCTTACCCGCCATGAGAAATATTGTTTGTCGTTTATTTCCCCTTGCATGAGCAAGGGACGATGTCGTTCTACATAGGCTAGTGATGTAGAGAAATATCTTTAGAAAGCAGGGGTTTCCAGGCACACAAGTGGTTGCATTGGATCGGAGGTCTATATGAATACGGCCTGTGCCCACGGTTTAGCCTTCAGCTTCAAGGAAGTCTTTTCACCCTACCATTATCTCTACGGGTATTTTCTTTCTACGCACTCTTTCCCATCGTGACGGTCTAGCTCCAGGCAGGTACACAAGACATATACCGACTGGCCACGATGCCATCTCTCTTTGGCACGAAATCAAAGAGCAACCTGCTTTGCAGCAGCAAGGCCCAAGCGGACGGGAAGCCCAGTCTCCACATGCGCAAAGTCAGCCTATCGGGCAGCTTAGCGAGCACCAGCTCTCGCTCATCGACGGAATCGCACCGCAAGCCCTCCCGGTCCGGGTCCCTCGACCCCCTCTCCCTACACCCGCCGCTGAACATCAACTCGTCACCCCATTTCGACGAGGAGCGGTACCACCAGGACGAGGAACGAGAAAGCCGCAGCTTGAACCGGGCGCAACCGCGCGCGGAGGTCCACATCCAGGACTCCCCCGAGTGCTCGCCCATCAAGTGCGATAACTGCTACTTCCCCTGCAACGGCAACAAGCGCGCCACGTACCTCTACGACCAGACGGCTCAGTGGCCGCTCAAGGACTGGCAAACCATTCCCCCCGGCCTCGTGGACATGGATGACGGCGACTCCTCTTCGACGCCCACGACGCCGCTGGCGCCGCCGCCTCGCCCCTCGAACCAGAGGCGGCCCACCAACTGGATGGATGACCCCGGCTTCTGCGTCAAGCGTGGGGACTGGAAGCGCCGGGGCATCGTCTTCCACCTCGACCCCTCCGCCGAGGAGGAGCAAGAACGGCATTTCGAGCTTGACGATCCTCTTGCTGCTTGAGTTCCCTGGCTGGAATTCAAGCGAAACCATAAGCAACATCCTTCTTCACTTTTCTTCACTTCATCAAGGACCGCTGCTCCTTGTCGCCGCCAAGGTTTTACCACTATCTGTATTAACTACGCAACACGATTTATGTCTTGTAATACCATATGTTAATTTGTCGGGGGATGGGTCGGAGTCTGAGAACGGGCCGTCATGATTGGACGAGACACGACTAGGGGGGGCCTGGTCGTACATCATCTACCATCTTCATCGTTATATATCTCTTGCTTCTCGCTGTTGCAGGCTCGTGCACATCACTTTGTATATCGGTTCATTAACCCTCTCCTTGGAGCAAGTAGGGGCAGCATCATCACGGTGTTGGCGGACTGGGACAAGATACCAATTTGACTTTATTATTTTCCTTGTTTCAAACACATATGCCACTTTCTGGGTGAACACCACCTTGGTATGTCTCTATCGTGCTCGAGACATGTGATACCACACACCTCTATAGCTACTGAGGGAACCTATATGTAGCCATGTCGACCCTAGTAGATCGTAAAATAGTCTATGCCTTTTAACTCGAATGGGATCACTTCCCTGAGGCTCGTACCCAATCCACGTACCGCCCGCCAGGTCCTCGTCTGGCACCCGCCCTATATAGGTAGGGATATCCCTCTGACACATATACAGGCCCCACCCATCGCGATCATAGAAACGGAAAGGCGGCGTCGCGTCTCACGTTGCGCGCCTCGCTTTGTAACACACACGCGTTTTACCAATACTTCTAGTAGTCGGGTAGCTCGGAAGCGGAAAAGCCCGTACGCCACGTACCTTACCTTGCGTTATGTCCTACGGTTTAGGGGACTTGAGGCGGGCAAACAGATGGAGATGGAGACAGTGACAGATGACGGGAGGGACCTTGCAGGTACATTAGCTAGGTGCTTCGTGCAACTGCCGTCTCCGAGACATCCGCTTACGGCTATGTAAAAATCAGCTCTTTCGTCACGATCTTAGTATGAATTGAAAAATAGAGCCGAGCAGCATTCGCATTATACTAGTCCCTTGCGGTCTTTTACATGAGGTGGCGGCGATAAGAGCACAAGGGCTAGCAGAATAGGCCGATCGATAACCCTGACATGCCATCAACCGCCCCTCCTTCCCGGAGCGAAGTCACAATACCCCTTCCAAGCCCAGCCTGGAGACGTCCGCGCTCAGCGGTCTCCCCTGCATCATCTCAGCCATGACCTTCCCGGTGCCCAGACTCTGGCTGATGCCCCAGGGCCCGTGGCCCGAGGCGAGGAAGACGCCGCCCTCGGCCCCCGGCCGCGTCTTGACGGCGGGCCCCAGGCAGTGGTCGGGGATGCGGCCGAGGATCGGCGTGCCCCTCGCCGTGACGGGCCGGAAACACAAGCCCTCGCGTAGGACCTCTATCCGATCATCCGCGCGACCGTCGTCACCGTCTTCATGCGCGCCGAATACCTCGCGCGCCGTGGCGCGCAGGAGGACGATGTCGCTCTTGCGGATGCCGCCGCGCGCGTCGGTGGGCAGCGGGGGCAGGGGCTCCGCTGCGGAGTTGAGGCCCGTGACGTAGATGTTGCCATCGGCGCGGGAGAAGATCTCGGGGGAGTACCCGGGGGCGCTGCTGAGGAAGAGGGCGTGGCAGCCTTCTTGCAGTTGTTTGTTCCGGGTCCAGCGCGGCGAGCGCGCGAGGAGAGAGTGGCCCGCGATTGTGGTGATGGGCAGCCCAAGCGACGCGGCCGGGAACAGCTCTGCGAAGGCCTGCGGCGACCACGCGCCCGCGGCGACGACGACCCGCGCGCACGGCACGTCTATCTCGGCGCCGGACCGCGTGTCTGCGATGCGCACGCTCGCGAGCTCGTCGCGCACGTCCGTCTGGACCAAGATCGCCCTGGCGGGGTGGTGCAGGCGTACCCTGGCGTCGAGACACTTCCGCAGGAGGTGCTGGCAGAGGTGCAGGGGGTCTCTGGGTTTCAGGACCTTGGTTAGCGCTTGCCTGTCTGCCCGTCTGTCACGCTCGAGCAGCCGTTGACAGCCATGACTTATCCGGAATAACTCACACTTGCGCCGTAGTTCCCTCCTCGCTGGTTACCTCGACAGCGTCGCCCTCCACTCTCCTCAGCCACGACGGGGGAACCCCCGGGAAGGGCTCGCCGTTAGCTGCCTCGGCACGGCTCGCGCCGTCACGGCACCAGGCATCAACCCTCTTCTTGTTCTTCGAGGCTGTGAGACTGATGGACGTACTGGGGGCGTAACCCCATTTTCCTGCGCCGCCGTCCTTATCGGCGAGCTTGCGATGCTCCTCGAAGCTCAGGGCGCCCAGCTCTGCGCTGGCGGGCGAAAACCAATCCTTAGCCATGAACCCTCCCGCGTAGCCCGAAGCCGAGGCAAAGAGCTCGGGCGAAGGTTCGACAAGGTGGATAGTGGAACCCGGTTGGTGCTCGCTGAGGTAATAGGCGGTTGATACGCCGATTACACCGGCTCCCAGAATAACAGTTGTGGCCATGATGTGTGGTAACCGACGAACATATATCTGATCCCTTAACCAACCCCTGACTGGTGAATTATTTCCCGTGAGGACCGGATGTTAGCATATGTATTCCGCTCCTATGAAGGGCGCATTTCAATGAGACCAAACCCAGCCATACGCTGGGGGTGGCATCATGTACCTGACGGTCCCTCATTATAACCCCACCATTAGCTCACAAGCTTTGATTAGATAACGCAGGAATTTGTCACATATTATTCACAGCTTCCGGAATCCGGAGACCAACGACTCTTAAACTTGGAACCAGTCTCTTCAACAACCTACATCTTCACCACAATGCCGCCTAAAGTTTTTATCGTGACCGGTGCTAGCCGCGGACTTGGCTTGGCAGTAACTCAAGCTCTACTACGAGCCTCGCACAAAGTGTTCTTGGTGGCCAGAACGGAGAAGGAATTGAGAACAATAAAGGAGCAACACCCGTCTTCGGTTGACTTCATCACTGCGGACTTAGCAGATTTAACAGTATGTTGTGTAACATTATAATTCATTTCAATCACTATCGACATTAGAAAGACGACAGAAGGTCACTGACATTGAATAACAGGTTGCGCCAAAAGTCATTCGATCATCTCTACAGGCTTTCGGAAAGATCGACGGCCTCGTGGTGAACCACGGCGTCCTGTCTCCCATTACGAAGATATCCGAGTCGTCTGCCGAGGAATGGAGGCGGGCCTACGACATTAATGTGTTCAGTGCAGTTGCCCTTGTAAGTGTAGTTGCACAGTACGAACTCGACGATAATGATCTGACCAGCAAAGCTGAAAGAAGCCATCCCAGAGCTGAGGAAGACAAATGGAAGGGTTGTCTTCGTCTCCTCCGGCGCTGCATCCGGTGCTTACGCTGGCTGGGGGGCCTATGGCACTTCCAAAGCTGCCCTCAACCACATCTGTGCTCACCTGTCTGTCGAGGAGCCGTCCATCACGAGCGTAGCAATCTCACCGGGCAAGATTGACACAGCCATGCAGAAGCAGATCAGGGAAGAAGGCATGGCTGCAATGGCTACTGAAGTTCACGCGAGCTTCGTTAACGAGCATGAAAAGGGTCTCCTCCTAAGCCCGGACAAGCCAGGCACTGTTATTGCCAAGCTTGTTGATGGCGCCAGGAAGGAATTCAGCGGAAAACACTTCCGGTAAGTAGATTAATTGTGCTCAGCAACGCAATCGCACTAACATTCCTTAGGTGGAATGCTGCTGAACTGGCAGACTTTCAAGGTGCCTAATGCAGGACCTAATGTACTAATCGCAAGTCAGCCAGGTGATAGAGATGAGTAGACATGCAAAATGAAGTGGAAAAGTTTTGCTCAGGCGAAAGATGAAAAGGCTTTATAGAATTTCCACATGGAGATTCAGGATTAGCATGGAATATAAAGTTTGTCATCACAGCAAGGATTACAAAATGAAAATCAGTATTCCGTACCTTACCGGAGCTCATCTTGCCATAGTCAGGCTTGCTTAAAGTGCATCGCAAATAATGCGACATGTTATTCTGGACACCGGCATATCAGTCTCGAATCCAGCCCGGCGGTAGCTGAAACAAGGCGTTGATAATGGTCGATCAGGTGGATGTATTCCGTCATGTAGAGTCGGTATTTGATAGTACATTTGTAAATTTCGGCATCATACAAGAAGAGAACCACACCAGTATGGAGGCAGGTAGACTCACAGGATGTAGGCAAACCCTACTGTCTCTATTAGCTTCAGCCATCGCTAGTTAAAAGCAACAAAGTATGCGAAATGTTACGGGTAGTCAGAAATGTCTGTTTGGCTTGACGTGTCGATCACCATGTAGCCATTTGGCTGTGGTAAGACTGGGGCGACAATAGGCTCATCATGTAAAGGTAAGGGTCAGGGTTTTCCAAGAAGACCATGTGGGAACATACCAGTGAAATGCGAGGCTTATGTCTACCTCCTCAGAGCGACGCGGTACCAGTGGGTTCAACTAAGAAACCCTGTGGAAAACCACCGCCATTGGGCCGCAAAGTCGAAGGACAATGGGAAGCAAGAACGAGGACAATAAATCAATAGACCGTCCGAAGCATCGACTTGAGCTGGGCGTCTGATATCATGATAAATGAAAGCGCCTCATGTAGATCGTTCCTATCGCGTCGCTCCGAGGCCATTGGGAAAGTAAAATATGAATGATGCATCGGACAGGAATCTTGTTTGCTTCGAGTTGGAAAAGTCCGAGTAAAAGTAAAAAGTTCGAGTTTTTAAGCTCCGAGGCCCACACACCAAGGTCTGATGCACCGTGCACTGGTTCAACTGCGCCACAGAGTTTCCCAGCCGTTCCCAATCAGGGCCATTGCTTTCGGAATCACGCCTTTTCGTATGTGTAGCCACCGAGTCACAGCCATCGGAGCCTCACATGGCAAGCATCATCCCACACTAAGTTAAAGCGTACATATCTAGCCGCATGCAGGCATCACTTCGTACATATAAACGTGACTTCCGTCCTCTGGGTCCACTAGCATCCCGCGCATCAATACCTGAGATTCGTGATGAAAGCAGCAGCCTTCCAGTGTCTTCACACGTCTAACCCACAAACACCTTTGCTACCTTTCAATAACTCGAGTCGTCGGCTACTCACTCGGAGATTCTGAAAGCGTCAAAAGAATAATTCTGCAACAGGGGGAAAGGACTCGATTCAGCCCTTGAATCGTGCAGCCTGAGCCTAGCTCTTTAACAGCCTAATCGCCTCACCTTCTCTTCAGAGTCTCTCACCTAACAGCACGCTCCATCACTCCTCTCACCATGTCGGATAACGAATATGGAGGTAAATAAAATCCCATTCGCATGAAGACTCACCCTGCTTTGCAATTATTTAAACTTTAAATTTCCAGCGAGTGCTGGAAATGATGGGTACTACCATATCACTCCTCATGCTTCATTCATGCTTCACCGAGATGCCGCGGCACTCGATGAATCAACTCCTCGGTGAATCGTTCCAATCCCCCCCCAATGCTGTCTTTTCTGGTTTCTGTTGGCCCCTCTGACCCCAATACAGTACTCAACCGTAGTACACTACATTGTTGATTCATAATGGTCACATCTCATTGTTCGTACCTTAAATCAACCACCACTTTATGGTCGTGGACACCTCAGGTTCTTCGTATCTACTGCGGACTCTCAAGCCTTATTCCCATACCTCAAATGTGATTATGGACTTACATTAATCTATATTCGCTCGGTGTCACCTGGTATAAGCCATGATGTCCTCCACTACATAACCCATACAGCGCTTTACATATCACTCTGGCAACTAAGTCAGGCACCACCCTTTGCTGTTACCCCTTTATCCGTGCACACTGTTCTTTCACTGCTTCTCCCTATAATTGTGTTAGACCGTTTCTTCATCTAGGGGCAACGACGAACACATATCAGCCATGACGAAATCTAAGACACCTGCCTACTGGTCTTCCATCGAAAACCCAAGTGGTATCCCCTTTCTTTATGATATGTCGTTTCTCACGTGAACCTGCTAACGTCCCTCTGTCCAGGTAATGAAGACTTGTCTCTTCCCAAAGGTATGTATTAGGCTCTTCCTGCTCGAGTTCGTGCTCGTGTCGGAGAATCGACGCCATCGAGCCGACCTACGTATTTGCTAAGTATTCCACCCCTGTCCAGTTTGGCTAATGGCCGTGCAGCGACAGTCCAGAAAATCGTCGGCGAGATCCTCCCTTCCTCAAGTGGGGTGTCCTTCTCAAAGGAAGCTCGCGATCTGCTGATTGAATGCTGCGTGGAGTTCATCACTCTCGTATCGTCCGAGGCCAACGACATTTCCGAAAAAGAAGCCAAGAAGACGATTGCATGCGATCACATTACTAAGGCTCTCGACACCCTGGGCTTCAGCGACTATGTACCGGCGGTCCTAGAAGCTGCCGCGGCCCACAAGGAGACACAGAAGGTACGCTTTCGTCTTTTGCTTTCCCATTTTAGTCTCTGCGTATGTTAACACCCATCAGGTCCGCGAGAAACGCGGAAATAAGTTCGAAGAGAGCGGGATGTCAATTGAGGAGCTGCAGCGACTCCAAGAGGAACAGTTTGCTGCGGCCCGGGAGAGGCACAACGCCTGAGTCACATGTGCTTTTAGTAATCTCGATCTGACTCAGCTATTAGGCGTTAAGGAGTTAGTGACCATCTCTAGTCGGCCACTCCTATGAAGGGAACCCGGTTATGTGTAGGACAGGAATGGGAAAGCTGCATCGTTCGGCGTTCAGTGCGGTTTGGAGGAAGACCCTGCAGTACCAACACCAATCTTTCGGTTATGGGTCTTCAACACTATTTAATGGCGGGCGCGATGTGCTATATAATCTACTCGTGATTGTCGCCTTCTTACGATCAAAGCGCGTATGCTTCTGCATGCTGGGACCTGCTACGAGGTTCTGGCGCTAGTGCGGACTGGCACCAGCTGAAAACTTATCAACTACCCAAGCGGCCCATCCACCTGTCAGTGATTCGAACGACTCTCGAAGGGGTTTACGTCTTTCAGGGACTCAAGATAGTCGGTTGCCACAACCATCCTGGAACTTGCCGGTTCACCTACATACTCCGCTAACTTGTCAACTCCGCCCCCCGTCCCCAGGTTTCCCCTTTGAGTCCATGTGGCATGGCGCGATCTCCTACGTCACCTATCAGAGCAGCTCAAGATCCGCTGGACATGGACAGGTTCTACCAAGGTTTCCATCCGGCCCGTTACGTCTTCCCCAAGTTACACCAGCTGGTTTGGAACATGCCGGATCGGCTCGGGTATCGTGCCATATCTAACCTCGGCTTCCCGCTTCTCCGTGCATACCGGTGAAGAGGTCGTTCCGGGTGATTGGATGTTTAGGGAGCTCAACGCCACATCTAGTTACCTGAAAATCATATCACCATCAGCAGTAGGTCTCGGCCCCGGCGCGGTGTGAAGATCAGCTGCTCTGGTGGGCGGACCGGTTTTGGGTGGTGGATCCCAAGGCTTTCTAAATCGAGAGAATCGGATCGCCGTACAGCCGGGGCGTGAGTTCTCCGCGCACTTGCCAACAATGAAGGCTGCTACTTCGATGTCGAGGAGTTTCGGCCGTGGTGATGGAGTGTAGCACGTCTCCAGGGCCCTGATCACCAACGCCATTCAGTTTTCGGGGCTCTAGCGGGTAGATACTGTTATTCGACCCGCCTCGTCCTGGTTCATGTCCCTCCCCGTTTGTCACATTTATCTTATTAACATGACCGCGCTCTGACCATAATGGTCGAGTCACCGCTAACAACCCACGGTATATCCCATCGCTGCCATCTATACGTTTCAGATAAATTTTCCCTTTACTGGTGACCGAAGACCCATGAGCCATCACTGCCCGTTATTAAGCAAACATATAATATCACCGGTCGGCTCTTACCATCCAAATTCCCATATTCCGGCTACTAGACACAAAGGAGGCCCAACGATCTTGACCGAGGTCCGCGTGACAGAGACACCTGGGCCTTTTGATTCATCTCTTCTCGGTGTCCGTTGCTCTCTCAGGTCCCGTAGTGGTTTCTTTCTAATTCATGTGGACCTAGACGGGGGGGGGGGGGGGGGGGGGGGGGGGGGGGGGGGGGGGGGGGGGGGGGGGGGGGGGGGGGGGGGGGGGGGGGGGGGGGGGGGGGGGGGGGGGGGGGG
>QJNU01000721.1:23751-35037 GCA_004154915.1 Monosporascus ibericus | reverse complement strand
TGGGTGATCCACTGATATAGGGCTCCGGAACGGGACAACGTTGTTCCGAATGACCCCTGTGGCTCTGATGGGCTCTATAGGGGGGTGCTTTTCTGCGACAACTTTGGCATAAAGTTACTCTCCTGGAACAAGAGGCTGCCCAATTGCGCGAAACCAACCATACCCTTAGCAAACGCCGTAGGACTAAAAATAAACGTCTCCAGGAAGGAGGAACACTTACTATACAAGAAGGACAAGCTCTTTTAGCCAAAAAGGAAGGGGGTGGTGAAAAATCGCAGCCAACAGCGGCTGAAGCTAATCGTCGCAAGAGGGTTGAGACGAAGGAACGGAAATGTGGCGTCTGCGGCAAGCCCGGACATAATGCGCGTACTTGAGGAAGCTGTAGATACGTCTAGCGAAGACGAATCCGATTAGTTTAAATTAATTGATTACATTGTGGTTATTTTATTTAAGTTTGTTATCGCGGAGTGCTAAAAAAGTGTCCAGCTTCCTGGTTTATCCAGCGTAGTGGTGTGACACGTTATACGTTTTTAATGTTTAGTTAAGCTTTTTTGTTTATCCGTTTATTTAAGGTTTAAATGTGCGAAATAATTTATGGTTTAGACCAAATTATCTTATAAGTTTTTCCTTAAAGTTTTAATGTAACTATTATACTTTTATTTAAGATAGTCTTTGTTAATATCTTAGATATTTTAGTATAGTTTTAAAGAAATGTGTGTTATTACTTTACACGCGTATTCTTATTATATACTACAAAATAAGAAAGCTTAATTAATTTATTAACGATTGGAAAAATACTATAGTAATATCCTTTATAACGGAGTTTTATAATAATAAAAGCTTAATAATATATTTAAATGTTATTAATTCTTAAAATTGGTTTAGAAGTAATAATATTTCTAGCTTTTCATATAATTTATAGCGTTATACTGTTACCTTATTATGTATATAATACTAATGTCGTATTCCCTTTATTATTCACTTTATTTTACGAAAACAATAGGTACGTTTTAATCGTTTTAAGGTTTCGCATATTCTTAGGTATTTATATAATTAGTACTCGTATATCATTCCTATAAATATTTTTCATATTCTTTTAGAACCTGTAATTCTTTTATTCTTTAACCTTTAAGTAGGCTATAGTTATATTCCTGACTATTTTACTACAAATCGCGGGGTACTATTTTAATGGTTACGATTTATCGTAAATATAGGTATTCGTTTAACGAAATGTCGAAGATTTATTAATTAATATTGTATTAGGTTTTCCTTTACATTTTATTTCGATTAAATACGTGTATTTTACGGTTTTCTAATCCTTTTATATTAAATAATAACAAAATAATATTTTATCAACCTTCACAATAACCTAATTATTATTCTATTGGTGTTTTAATAGTAGTAAAGCGAATAGAACTTTTATAATGTATCTAAATTTTAACCTAATAAAGGTTTATTTCAAGATATAATTTGAATTTTCGAAAAGATTTTCCGATAACCCTTAAACTTGTATTAGCAATAACGTAATTTACTTTCGTATTTTTAATTTAAAATAAAAAGAGAGATTAAAATATAGGTTATATTAATTATTATGGTAGCTAATTATTATACTTCATGCGTAATCTAAAGCGTCGGTTTTAAACTTTATTAAACGATTTAAATTGTGTATAATCAGTACTAGTTCGCTAATAATCGTATCTTTGATGTTTTCTTTTTTAAACTAAAATTCGTTTCTTTTTTTATTATGTTTAATAATCGTATTATTATTTTGTTAAAATACGAAATAAGCTGAAGGGAATAGTTAGCAAAATTAAAGAAGGTTTATATTTTCTTAATTATAATAAACCTTTTCTACTTTTATACTGTACTAGGTTTTAAGGTCTATATTTATCTATTTTGAAATATTAATATATTCTAAATGCTTTACCGTTTGCGGTCGGAATTAGCTTTTTTCTTTATTTATTAACAAATTCGAGGTTTACAGCTTGAAAAATTTAGATAGACGTAGTTTGCATTTTGTTTTATATTTCCGAATAAATTAAAACGTTGTCGAGATAATATATAATTAAACTATTTAAACATTCTTTAAAAGAGATGGTTTAATTATGCCTTAAAACGTTGTTGGCATATTCGTAAATGCGAAATATATAATTGGGTATTTACTGAAGTTATAATTCGTTCTAGAGGTTATCCTTTATTCGTATATTAATTTAACACATATTACATTATACCTATTTTTAAAATTTAAGTTCATAAATTTTTTAAGTTCATAAAACGATTTCTTAGTTTCGTTTACTTCAGGTAATGGCGCCTTTATTTTAATTATAATGGCGTTAAGTTATTTATATTCGATAATTAACAGTAATTTATATTTTCTTTCTTTCATACAAAAAGTATTAGATATTTTACTAATAAATTGAAACATTATATATAACCCTTTTTATCTCTATCTTTAAGGGAAGTACATAACGCGTATAATCCGATTTGGTTTAGCTTATAAATGGGGTAATATTTAGCTAATCCTCATATTTTAAAGATTATTTTATGTTTCTACTCGTTATATTTTAATAGTTTTCTTTCGAATTTCCTTGATATTAATATTTATATTTCTGGTATTATACAAATATGTTAGCCGTTACGTTTTGATTTAACTCCCAATATTATAAGTATTTATTTATTTTTCGTTGTTTTATTTTAGTAGTAATAATAATAAGTCGTATTTCTGTATACTGCCCTTATTTCTTTTTATATTTTATCCTTAAAAGTAATAAGCTTTTTATCGTATCCATACGCTTATATTTGTCGTTATTTTCGATCAAGTACTGATTCCGGACGGGGTGACTTGATCCTGATCAGTGCATATTTGAAGAGCTTGTTACGATCGAGCCGAGGGTTCAAGAGATAATGAAGGCAACGCAAAACTGTATTGGTTGTTTTAAACCAAAGCAGAAGCAAGTGATAAGCATGTCTCGTAGTTGCGCCCGCGAAAAATGAACTCCTAAATACAAGAAAAGGGGGCTGACTAATTGATCAACTCAGCCATGTACCTGGCTCTCCACCCTGCACTATTTTATTACTCAGATTACCTTTAATAATCTGATATTATTAAACGTAACTATCGCATAATTTATTACTTAGTTTCTTACGACGCTACCGCTAACAAAATCCGTACGGATAGGTTTAATAGTTAGTTAAACCGATTAGTCGTTATAATTTGCTTTTAGTGAATAAATATCCGTACGCTAATTTGGGCAATATTTCAATTAATATAATGTTGTTATTATAAACGAGGTTACGATAAATTCTAGATCTAATTAGTTTAGGATTTTCGTATATAACGTACAAACATGCCCGTTTATAAAGTGTCGCCGTGGCGGCTTCAAGTCAGATATAACCAGTCTATTCCTATGTGGTAGGGTTAGGACAGAACAGACTCTTGTCTCTCCACCTTGATAGATAAGGGCCGAAGGCCCTTATATAGTATAAAAGCTATAGTACATTAGAGGAGAGGACATAAGTGGTGTAGAGGTGCCAGGCCAGTAGGCCTGCATGTAATATAAAGGAATAAAAAATTGAAAGAAAAAAAGCGAGTACTGAGGTTAAAATCGCAAGCTTATATCGGTTATTTGGTAGGTTACCGAGCTTTTAATATTTACCGAATATAGTTGCTTAAATTTCGTACGGTTATCATTAGCGTAACGTTTAATTTCACGAAGATATTCTTTATTAACTAAAGAGAGAAAAGAAGAAAGACTTTATTTTAATTATAAGCCAAAAGTTCGTAAAGGACCTTTGTTGCGGTGGCGGGTTGAAGTCAAGTATAACCAGTTTATTCCTATGGAGTAACGTCAGGATAGAGCGGACGCTTGTTTCTTCCTTTAAATCGATAAGGGTCTTCGGCTCTTATATAATATAAAGGTTATAATACATTAAGGGGGAGAATATAAGTAGTGTAAAAGTACTAGGCCAGTAGACCTGTATATAGCAAGGACCTTCTGTAACGAACCTGTCATGCATCCTCCTGGAAGTATAAGCAGTATCCGAAATGGGGTCTTGATTTACAGGTAACAATAGGGCGAGGAATGATTTAGTAGGGGTCTTGTTCGTTAAAGAGATTTAAAGACTCTTCCCTTAATTAGAGGACGGTACAGTTGCCTCCAGTTGAAAGCTTAGATTGATAGCTAAGGAGCGAAACTAAGTAGGTGCTATTTACATGGGAAACCGAATCCTATATATTTATTTATTTCTAAGTAAGTATGTTATAGATCTGTTGGATCTGCCAGATTACATAGATCACTTTGATCTATGTGATTTATTAAAGCGATTAGATTACTCTTATTGTTACGTGATCTCGTCCCGCGGGGTTAACCAGCTCCGAAAGCCAAGCCTCGAGCCCAGGTCCTACTAGAAATCCGTAACATTATTCTCCTCCTTTTAGGATCTTTGTCCCAAAGATAAAAAAGTAAGTAATCCCTCCTTTTAATTGAAACTATTCCTCGTCAAGTGCCAATTTATTATAATCGGTTACATAAAGAAACTAACGCGAAAACCTCGTACTAATTAACGTTAGTCCAGGGACAAGCGGTTAGCATATATTGTTAAATTTAGTTTCGAGGTTTTACCGTGTTCCTGTTGTTTAACTTTCGGAGAGAAATAATGTTTCATAACTAAGGATATTCTAAGCTGTTATAACTGCTTTCGTCTTTAGCGCAACTGCGACGGTTAGGCCGTTGTTATGTTTTCCTTAAAAAATATTAATTCCAAGCGCGACTGTTTTCAAAAGGAACGTTGCGTCGCTAAGGATAAGCTCGTAAAGCTCTAACGGAAGTTCCAGGAAAAAATATCGAAAAAAATAAATAAGTTATAACGCTTACGTCGTTAGGAGGATATTTTAAAAAAGAAAGCCGTTAAGATTTTTAATGAAGAATTTAAGCTAGACGAATTGGAAGAAAAAAAAAAGATGGAAAAAAAGCGGCGCCGAGTAAAGCCGGAGCAAGTATAACTTGCTTCTGAGATGGACGCCATGGCGGAGGCGTTTATTTCCTTCGATTAGACCGCCGCTGGGTTGGATTTGAACGGGGGACCGTTATCGCCCGCGACCCTGGCTGCGCTAAAGACGGTTGGTCAGGATTCTGCCAGTGGAACGTCTTAATTAGGGTTTATTACGTTCGTTAGGTAGTTAAGTGGTTTCTAAGTATTCTCCTTATATAAGTACTCTTCTTATTTAATTAGATATTGAATTTTGTTTTTAACTATTTTAGAGTCCAGTATCCTTTCGACCTCGTATTTATTATTGTCCTTTTCGATTTTTAAGCTTGTTTTTAGCGGGGCGTTCTTAAGTGCTAATTTAAGTAAGAAAATGTGGAAAATAAGGTGTATCTTTATTGTTTTAGGTAGTAATAGTCGGTAGTTAGTTTTGGAAACAACCTCGTTAACCTTAAATGAACTAAGTTTCTTAAAATTAAGCTTATCGCTAGGCCTTTTAATTTTAATTTGTAAAATATTCAACGTTACATTTTGCTTTTAACGTAGCAAGTAAACCTTATCTTCTTTTGCTAGAATTAATCCCTTAATTTATTTTTTATTATAGTAATAAGCTATTTTTTATTAAAGAAAACGTAATTCGGTTCGTAAATGGGATTATATCGTCTTGATTTTAATTACCATTATTTCTGTTCGGGGAGTTATGGTAGTAATTACAGGAGTTTTATGTATCGATTACTTTAGTCGTTAGGTTACTGTTTCGTATCCGTATATAGCTATATGGGGGGAGATGCCCATGTTTTCGTTGGTAAACGTATTGTAAGTTATTTATGCTAATGGTAATAGCTTTACCTAATTGTCTTGCTGGTAGTTAACATAGCTTCGGAGGTACTATTTTAGGGTCTGGTTCAGCCGTTCCGTCTGACCATCCGTCTATGGGTAATAAGCTATCGAAAACTTAAGCTTAATACTTATTTGTTTAAAAAAGCTGGTACTAAACTTAGACGTAAAAAGCTTATCTCGATTAGAAATAATTCTTTCTAGTACTTTATGTTTGTCGAGGTAATATCGGATAAATACATAAGCCAGTTATTCTGCCGTCGCAGTTCTTTTGAAAGGTAGGAAATACCCATATTTGGTAAGCCTGTTAACGATTACCCAGATTCCGTCGTATTCGACTTTAATAGTTAGGTTTTTAAATGGAGAAAGGCTGGTGATAAAATCCCAAGCTATGGTATTCCATATTTTGTCAGGAATGTCGGTAGGTTACAACAGCCCATAGAGCTTATGGCGTACTGCTTTAGCCTTGTTGCAGATGTTATAATTCTTGATAACCTTTTTAACTACTCGGCGTAGTTCTGAGAAGTCGTACTTTTCCTATAGCCGTCGAGTGGTCTTAAAATTTCCTTAATATTTATGTAATAGGTTTTCGTAAAATTCTTTTACGAATTGTTCCTGTTGGTTCCTGGAAACATAAATTTTGCAATGGTATAACAGCTGGCTTTTTAGCTGTCCTTTTAGCTGTTAAATCTCTTTTTTTTATATATATCGTAAAAATCTCTAAATCGTGTTAAGAGTTTAGAGGTTAATTTCTTCAAGATCTCGCATAATTATATAGTACCGTTTTGGTTATACTATAGCATTTATAGGCTTCGTTTGGAAACCTTGGGATCATAATCGCCTTTGCGATTAAGAATATCTGCCTGGATATTTTCTTTTCCTTTAATATGATGTATTTTAAAGTTGAATTTTCATGAGAAAATTATCCAAGTTTTATATCGTTTATTTAGTTCTTATGCCTTTATAAACCGGGTAACGTTTTTATAATCGGAATAAATATTAAAAGGTTTTTTAGTTCCATTAAGGAAGGGTTCCCATTCCTTAAGAGCGTTAATGATTGCTAGCATTTTTTTGTCGTAAATCGGGTATCTGAGTTCTGCATTTCGGAGTGCCTTCGAATAATAGGCTACTGGGTACCATTTGTTTTTATCCTTTAGCTGTTTTAGGATGGTACTTAATGCATAGTTCGAAATATCCGTTTTTAGGCGTTTTCTTTTGTTTGCGTTAGGTAGTTTTATTATAGGTTTATTAGTAATTGCGTTTGTTAAGATTTGAAATACCTTCTTTATATATTTTGGAAACTTAAATTCCTTGCTAACGTATTTTTTGGTAGTAAGTTTCGTTAATAGTTTGACTATATCTCCGTATCCCTTAATTAGGCTTCGTACGTAACCCGTAAATCCCAAGATTTATCGGATGTTAGTAACGGTCGTCTTATTAGGAATAGGCCAGTCCTTAACTGCTTTTATCTTAAAGCGTTGAATCTGAATTTGGCCGGGGGTGAGTATATATTTAAGGAAGTCTAGCTTCTGTATGTGCCATACGCTTTTGGCTGAGTTAATTCGGATATTTGCCTTATTTACAGTTTGGAATATTTAAGCTATATATTGTTTATGCTTTTCCAAAGTCTCGGAGTAAATGAGAATGTCGTCGAGGTAAACAAATACGAACTTGTCCAGATACTTCCGTAAAGCGGTTATAACTAGGCGTTGGAAACTGGCGGGAGCATTAGTAAATCCTATAAGTATTACTCGGTATTCGTAAAGTTTATGTATCGTTTTAAATGCCGTTTTTTATTCTTCTTTTTTGGCTATTTTGATACGGTAGTAACCGTTTCGAAAATTAAGTGTAATAAACTATTTAACTTTGTTAGCGTTTTTTTTAGTGTATTCATAAGGGTTAAAGGGTATCCATTTTTGATCGTAATGTCGTTTAGCTACCTATAGTCGATAACCTTTCTAAAGACCAGGTCTTCGTTTTTGTTAATCTTTTGCTTTTCGGCTTTGGTTTTTGGCATTATAAGGACGGGGTATCTAATAGGAGAGTTAGAAGGTCGAATATATCCTTTTTTCAAATCGAGTTGAATGGTTTTTTATAAGGCTTTTAACTTTTTAAGATTTATGTGGTAAATCTTATAAAGTTTAGGATAATATCCCTCCTTAATGAATATCCGATAATCCTATTAATTATATGGTGGCAACTTGTAATTTCTTTTGTCCTTAAATAATTTCTTAAATTTTCGATATTTAGGTGGTACCGTTTTAGCTTGATCTGGTACTTGCATTTTTTTGATGACATAGCAGATTTCCTGCTTATTCTTTTCGGGTGGTTTCTTATTGCTTTCCCTGGAAAATGTTTGTTGTTTCCAGTTAATTTGTGGATTGCTGGTCCTGAGCTACGGCATTCCCAAGATAATGTCATGTTTAAAGATGTCGGCAATGTCCAACGAAATTCGTTCTTGGTGTCCTTAGATCCAAACGGGGAATTTTTCCGTTTTTTGTAGGATTCGTCCGTTTTTATATTTGCATAGGCTTTTATTTACTGTACGTAATTTGTAAGACTTTAGGTTGTACTTTTCAGGAACTTAATATTTTTCTGCGGTTACGGAAGAGATAAAGTTGCTTTCGGTTCCTAAGTTAATCATGGCTTTAAATATGTTGTTTTTGTATTAAAGTGGAATTTTAATTTGGTTATGTAATTCTTTTGCTGCCTTATATAAGGTTTTGTAAGTTGGAACTTCTCGATGCATTATTTTCGAAGGCCTTTGGCGTTTTTTGACTTATGATAGTATCCAGCTTAAGAAAGCCTTTATTTGCGCGCTTTTCGAATAACGTACTTAATGCATTAATCGTTTTTATATTTAAACCATATTTTTTTGTTATATTTGTATTCGGAAGTAACTATTTTTCTGGGATTTGATCCTTAATTTTATATCTTTCGAGTTCTGTGGTTAAAAATATAAACCTCCGAAGGAGGTGTTTCCATATCTAGGTGTTCGTGTTGGATGTAAAGCATCGGGGAATAACATAAACATCCTTACGATATAACTTTCTAGCTCTGTTCTGACTCGGGATATAAGTAATAAGACCTAGGGTATTTTGGCTATCAAGGAGTTTTTGTGCATTTGCATTCGTTATCTAGTTCGGTGGGTGTTTTTTCGTTCTATCCGGGCCAAAAATCATTATCTTCTTTAGCTTTAAGATGAATGAGACAGTCGTCGATGTAACAAGCGGTAAAATGCAACGACTTATGCTAGCTCTTTCGAGGTTTGGTATATACCGTACATTTAAGAAGCTCACAAAGCTCCGGGGACAACTATCCGTGGTTGCTGGCGTTAGGTCGGAACTAACCATTTTCGTCATGCATCTTATACCGAAATATGTTAAGATAGCAAAAGCATCCTAGCTTTATGGCTATCCTAAAGGCCGTTTATCCGGGATAATACTTGCAGGCTCTGGCCTTAAAGTTCTGGCAAATAGGATAATCCTCGTACTCTGGGATGTCGTTCTGGATTTGAATAATGGTAGTAATAATAAATTCTAGCTAGAAAGAAATTAAGCTGATTTCTTTTTTTTCCTCTTCTACCTTACTGTCGGTTTCTTGTTTAGCCGTTCTGGCTTTTTTTTGGGGTTAAGGAATTTTTCCCCTTTTGGAGTTCCTTTTAGCGGGGGAGCGGCATTCGCTTTTAAAATGTCCCTTTTTACCCTCGTTAAAACATTTTATGCTGGACTTATCTTTCTGGGGCTTTTTCGAAACGGTACTTGCTTTTTTTTAAGGCTTACCTTTATCCTTCTTAGTTCGGCTACTAAAGCCTTTATCGTTATTTCGTTTATTAATTCCTTTCTTTTCGAAGTATTAGCTAAAGGTACGTCGATTAGCGATAATTACTTTATCGGTATACTTTTTAAAGGATCCTATTTTAAGTATTATATATATTTTATCCTTAACTTAAAGTTTTAAACCGTCGTAAAAAGGATAAAATAACGCATTGTCGAGTAAATTGGAAATTACGGCCAAACGGTTAAATTCTATCCTTTATTTTTCAAATAACTTGATTTAATAAAAAAGGTGTAATTATTTTATTATATGTTATTCATTATTTGGGTTTCTAAACATAGTTCATATTCGGTTTTCGACATATCGGTAATTGCTAAAGATATAATTAATAATATTTAAGGATTCCTTAATATAATTTTCTAGGTAATCTTTCGTAATAAGTTCGAACCATAGGAAAACTCGGCCAATAAGCAGCTGGAAGATGGCCATTACCTTTTAATAATCCTCCGTTAAAAAGCTTTAATAGAACTTAAGGTAAATTCTAGCTTAGACGAGGAATTCTTTTACATCTGTAATTCTATCGTAAGGCTTTGGGGTAATTAGCTTATAACCTTTAATTTCTGGCATTCTGTAATAATTGGGGGGTGGGATAATGGCTTCGCGGTACCAATTGGGGCCGAATAATGGAGGTACTGGGATTTTCTTTTCCATTTCTCGGGTAAGTTAAGCCATCCTTTTTCTGGAAGGCTGCGGTTTTTCTTTTCTATCTTTTTCTAGGGCTTGGATTCTGCGTAACAGGATCTCCATTTTTTCCTTAGGGGAAAGCTCTTTTTCTTTTCCTTTTAGGCTCTAAGGTTCCTGGGCTGCTAGTTCTTCTTCCTTTTCCGAATCTCCCTGGACCTTAATAATATCCTTTAAAGCCGGGGTTGGATGCTGGGTCTAAAAGGAAAAAACATCTCCCTTACCTCGAATTATAAGGGGCATGATGTTATTAATTAGTTAAAGAATTTTTTCGATAAAGGGTAAATTATTTAATTTAGTTACTAATCCCTTATTAACTTATAACGGGAATCGGATATACTATTTATCTTTTAAACGTCGCTTTGTAATATCATTTTCATTAAATTCAGAAAAGCTTAGGCCCGACTAAGCTTAGAATAATCCGTCGGCTATTAATCAAGGAACTATCAAAATGTAACGAACCTATTATGCATCCACCTAAAAGTATAAGCAATATCCGAAAAAGAGTCTTGATTTGCAGGTAATAATAAGGCGAAAAATGATTTACTAAGAGTCTTGTTAAAAAGATTTAAAAGCTCTTCCCTTAATTAAAGGACGGTATAGTTGCTTTTAGTTAAGAGCTTAGATTAATAGCTAAAGAGCGAAACTAAGTAGGTGCTATTTACATGGGAAACCGAATCCTATATATCCATTTATTTCCAAGTAAGTGTGTCGTGGATCTGTTGGATCTGCCAGATTACATAGATCACTCTGATCTATGTGATCTATTAGATCGATTAGATCACTTTTGTGACGGTAGCTATCAGGATCAAGACGTGAGGCTGGCAACCGTCATATGAGGCTGACAGCTGCCACATGAACTAGCCACCTGCCATACATGGAGTAAGGGTATTTGTAGATCTTCACACACTTTGCGGTTCTGTCTCTCTTTCTTTCTTTTCTTCA
>QJNU01000721.1:0-23658 GCA_004154915.1 Monosporascus ibericus | reverse complement strand
GAGGCTGACAGCTGCCACATGAACTAGCCACCTGCCATACATGGAGTAAGGGTATTTGTAGATCTTCACACACTTTGCGGTTCTGTCTCTCTTTCTTTCTTTTCTTCAGCTTAGAATATTCGTCCATGGCGCCAATGAACTAGCTATCATGCTATATCAGGTACTGGCCGTAACACTATTTTAAGCTTATTCCCTTCCTCGCTAGCCTAACGATTAATAAATAAGGTACCATATTCTTTTACGTCGAAACGTAACGACGAAAAACAACGCGTACCAAACCTAAACCCAGATTAACCAACATCAAACTAAATATCTGTCAAGAAAAATTACCCGCCAGCTTGTCGACGTCTAAAGCGATTTAAATTAATTAATGGTAAAATC
Source organism: Monosporascus ibericus (assembly GCA_004154915.1). NCBI lineage: Eukaryota > Fungi > Ascomycota > Sordariomycetes > Xylariales > Monosporascus > Monosporascus ibericus. The sequence goes on along the minus strand of QJNU01000721.1, from coordinate 23,277 downwards.
GAAAATGCAAAAAACGAAATGCCTTTTTAAAACCTAGATTAAAGTACAAAAAACGACGTATACCCTAAAAAAACAGCAAAAAACGACGTACCGAAAAACGAAACCGAATTCTTAAAAACAAAGGATTTATAAGACCAAGACCAAAATTATAGCTACTTAAAATCTGATCATAATAAACAACTAATCGACAAAATGGCTAACGATAACTAAGACGTTTAAGGAAAACTCCAAAAATTCTGCGACGAAATCGCTCGCCTAAAAGCCGGACAAAATCGGCATACCTCCACTCTTTCCGATAACGCTAACCGCCTTCGTCGGGAAAACATAATTAATAACGCCTTCGGTAATATTAGCACGTTTTACCTTACCGGTATAACAGCATAACCCGCTTTCCGCAACTTCGCAGAAAATAACGGCGCAAATTCTGGTTATAACCGAAAAAAAAAAGCTCACGTCAATAATCCCGTTAAATTTAACGGTAATAAAACGAAATTTGATACTTAAGTCCGTAAGGTTACAGATAAGTTTAAGGTAAATAAACCAACCTTTTAAAACGAAAAGACCCGTATGGTTTATTTAATAAACCTTTTTAAAAAAAAAGGCCGAATAAGTAATTAAAACTCGATACCGATCGACCATATAACCTTTTTCTTGCATAACCGAAATAATTCAGGTATTGGAATTATCGTATTACGACCCGAATTAAGCTTCCGTTACCAGAAAAACCTTCCGTACCTTTACTTTTAAACCCGGCAAAAATTAAAACGTTTACGATTTTATTTCTAAGCTTAATGCTTTCGCTTAAAAGGCCAAAATCGTCGAGGACGAATAAAAGCAAGTCCTATAAGAACATATTTCCCCAAACCTTAACTTACGCCTTCTTAAGGATAACCGCGACTTTAACGTTACTTACGAAAGGTTTTATAACCACGTCGTTATAACCGCCTACGGTAACCAACTCGCCTATAAGAAACGCCAACAAGAGCGTAAGTCCTAATTATACGACCCCGATAATAATAAACCGAAAAACAAAAACAAAAAGCCTTACTCGGATAATAATCCCGGCAAACCGAAAACTTCGGGCCATACCGGCAGGCCCCTATCGGAAATCGAAAAGAAAGCCCATTAAAAGGCTGGTACGTATTTTAATTATGGCAAAACGGGACATAAAGCTGGCAACTGCCCTAACAAAAAAAAGGTCGCTGCAGTAAAGACAACAAAAAACTCATCCAACTCCGATAAATCGGAAAAAGAGTAAGACCGTCGGAAAGCTCCTCGATGGTTTTCCCCATGTTAATAATAACGGAAATAGATTATCCCAAAAAATATAAAGCTTTTACCAAAATTACGCAAATCCAAGTAAATAAAATTAGCTTACGTACTACCGCTCTTTATAATACCGGAGTACAAACCCAACTTTTCGTTAACCCTTTTATTACTAAACAAACAAAAAAACGATTATAAATTCGTATTATTTAGCTAAAAAAGCTAATTTAATTACAAGATTAGCGGAAATAACCCGCCGGCTAAATAAAAGCCTAAATAATTGCAATATTCGAAATTAATGGATAACGTTTCCCCGACCAAGTTTTCTAAATTACAGATATAAAATACGATATTTTTATCGGTCTTAAGTAAATAAAAAAGTACGGCTTATTATTAAATTACAAAAACAAAAGTGTTATCTGGCCCGACGACCTTCTAACTTTAGCCAAGTTCTTACCGGCGATTAAACTTCCAGCCCGATACTTACCGGACGGGTACGTCGACCCTAAAGTTTAAAAAGACGTTAACCACCGCGATCGTGCTATGGAAAAGGCCGAAAAAAAATACCAAATCTTCCGACGTTTATAGAAAAAACCCGATAATAATTCCATCTTAACCCTTATACTTATTACCCTATCGGATATATTAAACAAAAAGGATATGCCGGACGTATATAATATTCAACCGATTATTTCCATTATAAAAACTATTAAGGATAAGGTAATTATCGCCTCGTTAACAAATAAGTTAAAAACCAACCTCCGTATAAAATAATAAAGCAAGTTTCCATTACCTTAAAAAGCTATTCCCTTTAAAAATAACGAATCAAACGTCGTAACGATAACCGCTTTACAAAAATGGAAAACGTATAACGGCCAGAAAATTCCCTTTCCCGAAAATAAAAATCTAACGTACGTAAAACGAATCCGGGAACTTTTCCCAAAATCCCTCGCCCATTTAAAAAGGTTCTTTTCGAAAAAAAAACCAATACTCTTCCGGATTTCCGACCCGGCCACGACGTAATTCTGGAACTCGACCGGTCGATACCTACCTCTAGGCCCCCAACCTACCGAACGCCCGTTTAATACCTCCCGCTGGAAAAAAAAGTGGTAAATAAATTATTAAAGATAAACTTTATCGAACTATATATATAAGGAAACGCCGCCCCAGTACTGTTTGCCCCAAAGTTATATTCGTCGGAACGCCGGTTTTATATCGATTACCGTTAAAAAAACCAGCATTTAAAAGATCGTTTTATTCCGGCCTCTTTATTTAACGGTACCATATTTAACTATCAAAACGCCAAACGTTTTGCCAAAATTAATATTATCCAAACGTTCTATAAATTTCATATCACCGTTAAATCGGAATACCTAACGGCATTTAAAACCCGTTAAAAACGTTTTAATAAAAAATATTTTTATTTAAACTTAAAATAAACCTTACTTAATAATAATCGTTTATTAATACCTAATTACATAAACTACTTAATAATTGCATAAATACTTACGCCGATAACGTACTAATTTACTCCGGCCCTAAAAAAAACATTAAGAATATTGCAAAAAAGTTATTTATCGGTTATATAAAGCTAACCTTTAAAAAGATATTAAAAAGTCCCGGTTTAACGTTAAAAAGATCAATTACCTTAATATTATTATAAAGGTAAACGTAAGTATTTCTATCGACCCAGCCAAAATTAAAGTAATCCAAGGATAAAAATTCGAAAACCTTAACAACCGTACCGTAATCCGTTTATTTATAAAACTTTGCAATTACGTACAAATATTCTGCCATTATAAAAACGGTATAACGGAATTATTAAACCGTTTATTAAAAAAAACGTTCCTTTTATAATAAGACCCGAACAAAAACAGGTTTTCGAAAAGATAAAACGGCTCGCCTACAAAGCCCTAATTTTCGCTTTTTTTCGACCTGGTCGACCGACTAAAATAAAAACGGACGTATCCCATAACGCAACTAAGGGTATTATTTGACAATAACAAGAAAATAACGAATGGAAGCCCGGAAAATATTTCTCGAAAATTATAACCCCAGTAAAAAAAACGTATCGCATCTAGGACCGAAAGTTATTCGCTATAATCCAAACCTTTAAATATTATTACCCTAAACTTTAAGAACAAAAATTTTTCGTTATAACCGATTACCAGGCCTAATTATACTTCGCGAATAAACGCGTCCTTTTTACGCGCTAAATCCGGGAAGCCGATTTCCGTTCTAATTTCGATATTACCTTCCAATATCGACCTGGTAAAGAAAATGTCGCCGCAAATGCCTTATTACGAAAAACGGTCGATTTACTTACCGTTAAAGCCCGAAAAAAAAAGGAAAAACCCCAAGCCTTAATTACGCCAAAATAACAAAACTTTCTTATCGTTACTACCAATAAAATACCAACTAAGGTACGAATCGAAAATATTCCATAAGGTACCGACTTAATCGACCTTATCCGTCGCAAAAACGAAATATAAAACTTAAATAAAAAAGATAATAAATTAATAATACCCGAAAAAATAACTAACGGCCGCATTTTCCTCCGTACCGTACTTATCCGTAAGGCTTACGTACTTAAAATATTTACGTACCTTAACCAGAATAAAGCAATTAAAATATTAATACGGGAATATACCTAGCCCCGGCTTAAGCAAGATATCCGATAATATATCCGGAACTATTACGATTACCGTCGAAATAAAACGTTTCGAAATAAAACCCCGGAGTTCCTTTACCCTCTCCCTATTCCGAATAATATTTGGGATTATGTCGTCGTCGACGGAAAGAATATACCGAAAGACCGTTACGGTTATAACTATATATAAACGTTTATCGACAAATTTAACAGGATTATGGCAACCTTATTAAGTAAAAAAGTTAATACCGCCGAAACCCTGGCCAACCAATATTATTAATACTTATATCGTTTTTTTGGAATACCCGCTATCTGGGTTAATAATAATATAAAATAATTCGTTATTTAATTTTTATCGAAATTAAACAAATTTATTAATATAAAATATCGTTATAAAAACGCCTTATACCCGTAAACTTAAAAGGTTATTAAGTTTACGAACTAAAAGTTAAATTAACGTTTACGTTTTTATATCGATAAATACCAAAATAATTAAAGTATATATATACCGGCATTAAATTTTGCGCATAATTTATTATGGCATTTGTCGATCGATATAACTTCGTTAAAGGTTATATTAAGTAAGGATATCCGGAACCCACTTTCGCTAAACTTGGATATAATAAAGGTAAAAACCGAACCAGCTTAACGGGCGTTAATAATCGTTAAACGGATTAAAAATATTCAAACGTCGCAAAAAAAACCGTATTAAAAACGTAAAAGCGTTAAAAAATGCAAATTAACAAAAAGCGCCGCCTAACCAACTTTAAGATTGACGACAAAGTTTTCTTTCGCAAAAAAGGCTTCGTAACGTAAATACCGACTATCCGTTTAAACTTGCAATAAGTAAAACCTTTTAAGATTTTAGAAAAACGCGGATATAATTTCGTTTTCGACCTGCCGCCGAGCTATAAAATAATTAATTTATTCCACGCCGACCGATTACGCAAAGCCGATAATAACCCGTTACCTTAGCAAACCCAAATATTACCGCTACCTAAAAAAATTAACGGGGAACCAAAGTTCGAAATAAAACAAATCAAATAAGCGAAACTTAACGGGCGCTATAAAGAGCTATAATATTAGGCCAAATAAAAAGGCTATAATCCCGACGAAATATGGTACTTAACAGCTAACTTTAAAAACGCCCCGATCGTAATAAAACAGTTCCATACGGAATATTCCGAAATACCCGGACCACCGGTCCGTTTATAGGAATAAATACGCGCGGCGGCCACCGACGAAATTAACAAAAATTATCCCGACGATAATAAGGCCGAAAAGGCAGGAACCGGATCGATAAGGAAAAAACGATACTTATAACTAATAAAAACTTATATATTTTCTTTAATCGTATACAAGTTTCTAGGAGGGGGTAATATGACGGTAGCTATCAGGATCAAGACGTAAGGCTGGCAACCGTCATATGGGGCTGACAGCTGCCACATGAACTAGCCACCTGCCATACATGGAGTAAGGGTATTTGTAGATCTTCACACACTTTGCGGTTCTGTCTCTCTTTCTTTCTTTTCTTCAGCTTAGAATCTTCGTCCATGGCGCCAATGAACTAGCTATCATGCTATATCAGGTACTGGCCGTAACAACTTTTACTGTCACGTGACCTCGTCCCGCGAGGTTGGCCAGCTCCGAGAGCCAAGCCTCGAGCCCAGGTCCCACTAGAAATCCGTAACACCTTCCTCCTTTTTATAATGCCGGCCCGGCATTATGTGTATAAAATTGTCACAGTTAGGCTGATCGCGGGAGAAGGTTGCATAAGGTGTGGGAAGTGTAAATTGTCATCGATAATCTAGGCTCTAGAGAGCAGTGGCTAGGAAGCTCTATATATAGTGTGGGAGCCCCGGAACAACGTTGTTACGGGGTCTCTACAGCTCCTAGGGGCGTTGATAACTAAGCAAGTGACCCCTATTCTGCGACAAAAATAAGTAGACATGGTATTATAGTATACAAAATACAGCGACGTATTTTTATTGTTATGATTTGGGCAGCCTGGAGTAGGTATTATTATATAGTTGTAAATGTTTAGGATCGTTCCAGGTAATCGCTTCATTTCGTATTTAAATTTTCTTACGACTTAGTTGGTTTCGTTTATTTATAAATATTGCCTAATTATTTATTAACTTTCTGGTTTCTTTTCTTTTTTGTAGATTTGATATCCTTTTCTTTTATATTTGTTTATAGATTTCTAATCTATGTCTTTTTCGAATTTTAGTTATTCTTGTTTTATTATATTTTATCGTCTCTTTATAGTTAAAATACGCCGATACGTAACCGCCGGTATAATTTACGTTTTATAATCTCGTTTGCGTTATTATTACGAAAGTATATCGTCACTGTTTCGGCATAGCTGAAAATGTTTCTTATCCTTATAAAATTCTTTCTTTTGTTATCTTTTTCAAGTTTAAGTTACCGAATTCCTTTATTTATATAGGCTATTTTGATAGCTTTGATACGTACAAGTCTATAAGTTGATTCGCCCTTTATTGGAACTTATTTTATCAACGTATCGGTTATTTTTAAGTATCTTATTATTATAGTCTTCGCCGTATTTCGCTTTTAGGAGTTTATAAAATAGTTAATCGAGTTGTTTAATTAATAGGACAACGACGACGACGATAACTCTTTTTAGAGTATAGGTGTTAATTAACGTATCTTTTTCGCCGCCGGTTAATCTCGTTTTACGTAGGCTTTTCTCCGCTCGTTTTTATTTACCGGGCAGAGTTTGATTTAACTAGTAAGATTGGTACTATTATTAGGAATTTATAATTATATTTGATTTTTTAATATAATAATTTACTAAGCTTAATATTTATGATAATAGTAATTGTTTTAAAGAGAAAAGATATTTTCGTAAACCTGTTTATTATTATTAGGACAACATTAGTTTCGTGGCCTTAATGTTAAATTAAACATAGTTTGATAATAGAGTTTTTAGCTAATTCTTTTATGAATACTAAAGGTATAATTCGCGTTTGTATTCGTTAATAAGGTAGCACAATCTTAATTTATTTTCGAAGTAGATAAAACAATCCTAAATATATATATATATATTTCTCTTTGTATATTATTAAGAGTATACGTATTCCATTCGTTTTTAAGCTTCTTTTATCTTGAAGCAGTTAATAAAGAGATCATTGTGATATAATTTCACGATTTGTTAATAAATAGAATTTTTACTTATAATATAAAATCGATTTTAATGTCAGGTTAATCCTTTAACAGTCATGCTTTATTAAGTATTTATAAAAGTATCGTAAATAAAATTTTATTAAATTTGCTTGTATTTAGGGTTACGTTTTTAAATTATACGGATAAGATCGAAAAATGTTTTTAAGTAAGGAATTAATTACGGTCCTTTAGTTTTTGTCGTAACGTTCGGTTAGGTTAAGCCTAATTTGTTATCAGCGCCTGTTTATGTATAATTACTTAAACTAAATCCTACGCTTCTTTAAGCGTTTTATACGTAAAGATAATATTGGTTAATACTCCCACTTCGAAGTATATTAAGTATTATATAAAATTCATTTTTAACTTTCGTTTAAACGTAAGTAAAAATGTTAAGTTGTTTACTTTTTTTTTAATATAATTAAGAGGTTTTAAAGCTAAGTTAACCGGGTTTTCTTTTCCGAGTTAATGTTTGATTATAAAATTAAAAGGCGTCAATAATATATATCACCGGGTTCATTTATTATTAAACTTTAAATTATTTATGAAGTTTCGTAAATTAGTTTAGTTCGATTGAACCTTTGCTATATATTTGTTACCCTAGAAATAATAACGTTAATGTCGGAAAGACTTTACTATGGCCATTATATTCTAGTCGGATATTCTATAATTTATTTCTATATCAGAAAACCTTTACTATTAAAACGTAATTAGCTGCTATGTCTTTGTATTATTTTTTCATTATAAAGTTTTAAATATGGCATATTTCGAAGCGTCGGCCTTTTTTTAATATTTCCTTTTTATGGTTAAAGTGTACTAAAAGAAGTATTCTGTTAAATACAGCTATAAGCTTTTTAAAAGCCTTTTTTGTTAACTTATTTAAAAAGAAAAGGTTTTCTGATTTCTTTCTAGTATATGTTTTTGTAAGTAACGATTTAAAGGAGTTATAATTTGCGAAAACTCTTTAATAAAACGACTATAAAAGCTAAAAGAAATTTTAAAAGTTGTTATAAAATATAAATGAATTCAAGTTCCGGCTATTTTTAAAGACTTGTTATTTTACTCAGGTTTATAAAAATTCCGTTTTATAAGATTATGTATTTAAGCAATTCTAGAAAGGGTGAAAAAATTAATACTTAGAGAGTTGGGCGTAAAGGTTTGTAATTTAAAATCGTTTAAATACCTTCTATAAGCATTTAGTATAAAGTTTTTCCTTTGCTAAAAAGATTAATATATTATTAAGATAAATGATACACAAGTAATCTAGAATATCTTAAAGGGTTTTGCAAATTTAGATTTAAAAGATAATAGGCATATTTATTAATTATATAATTAGAATTAAAATTTTATAATATTTATAGCGCGTACGGAATACTGTTTTTTTTTTCGTTGTTTCTTTTAATCCGAATTTGATAATAAGCATTTTTAAGATTCATTTTAAGAAGGATTTTTATTTTTACGATACGATTTAGCATTTTCGAAATAAGAGGAAGAGTACAACGAATTTTAATTATTATTTTATTAAGTTCGCGGCAATTTATATATAAATGTAACTGTAACGAACCTGTCATATATCCACCTGGAAGTATAAGCAGTATCCGAAAAGGGGTCTTGATTTGCAGATAACAATAGGGCGAGGGATGATTCACTAGGGGTCTGTTCGTTAAAGAGATTTAAAGACTCTTCCCACAGTAGAGAACGACTGCCTCTGGCTGTAGACTTAGATTGATAGCTAAGGAGCGAAACTAAGTAGGTGCTATCTATATAGGGAACTTGGTTCATATATATCTGTCAGCTAGCTGGGGGGTGCGTAGCGCACTCCATATACGGAAAGGTCACCTACTGATCGGCCCATATGTGTTCCGGAGCTAAGTTACTTAAAGTTGTATGCGTGCAACAGCACCTGCAACTAGCCTAACACAACAACACAACTAATGTCCCCTATATCTGACAATTAAGAGTCTCATTCGCTCAATTCGCGTATATATCAATTAATCAGCTGTTGCTAAGACGATATAGGCTGTATATCAGTGGCAATTATCCATATACTTCAATAGCAACAATAACGACCGTACCGTCGACGTCCGTAATCATTTATCATGGACCCAAAGACTAAGATCGCTTCAAAGGCGAATTCTAATTTAAAGCGTACGCGCTTGGTATTTGGCATTATATCGACCCTGATCAGGACAATCCATGGTCTGTCGAACCTAAAAAGCCCAATATAACCACCTACCCAAAGAAACTACTCCGCCAGATAACGACGCAATCAGCCAATTTATCCTCCGAAAAAACCATACAAGTCGAAAAAGTCGATTTAACGGGCCATCCGACAAACACCCTTAAAATAACTACCGAAGGCAAACAAGCCTATACTTAAGACTTCGCGATATATACCTACAAAAATCGAAAGTACGAAAACTTTTATAAGAAGATTAACGACCTTACGAAATAAATTTTAAAATCTATATTTTTAACGATTAAAGAAATAAGTTTTTTTTTAGGGAAAAACTTACGAAAGTAATACGCTAAGCTGGTTGAATCCGGCAAGATATACGACACCAGGTTATTAATTAATACCTAACAAAAGTACCGCGAAAAGCTAAAGCAAGCCTCGAAATCAACAAAGAAGCTAAACAAATAAATTATAAAATAACAAAAGGTTATAACCCAGAAATAGTAACATAATGTCCCAAAGACGAAAATAACGATCGTATAGGTAAATAACCTATATATAACATTAACTCCCATTATTAGGATATAAATAATAACCTTCCAAAAAATAAAAAGGGTTAAGATCGAAAATAAAACGATCAATTATCAGGAAATAACGGCTAACCTTCTGGATTACTAAAATATAACCTAGTTACCGTCTACATTACGAAATATCAAAACAAGGTTTCCAACGTTCCATGGAATTCCTGCAAACCCATCTAATCAGGATAATCCTAATCAGGAAAAGCTTAAGGATATTAACCCTCGACCATAAAGAAGGATCTTAGGACGTAGGTCGAAACGAGGCAATCGTAAAGGTTTATACTCGGACCAAAACATTAATAAGCAAAAGCGCGAAAAGTCAGACGTTTAAGGCATACGATGCAAGGCTTGCTTAAGCCTTTATTACAGATTATCTTAATACTTTTATGCATTCCCTAATAAGGCTTTAGCTAATTTCCGCTTTAATAACGAAATAATAAAGTTAATCTATTAACAATTTAACTTCGATTAATCCTTAAAGGAAAAAGTTAATCGTTTATCAAAAAATATAAAAAAGCTAATTATAAAGACGGATTAATTCCTAAAGGAAGTAAAACAAATCCTGGCGTACTTTTTGATAACTAATTAACGCGGCGCCATAAATATTTCGTTTTACCCCTTAAAAAATTCATCCATTTTGGATTCGGGGTTTACGATATATATTTTTAACCTTATTAGCAGGTTCCTAAACTATAAAACAACGATTTAAAGTAACGGAATGTACGCAAAAAACAGCTTTATCCCGATTAAAGGTTACGGAAAAATAAATATACTGCTTTAAAACCCTAAGGGCCCAAAAGTACTGCGCTTATACGACGTGGCCTACTGCGAAGATTTCGTATATAACCTGGTATCTTTCCGGCAGTTCCGGAAAAAGGGTTACTAATAGGATAACCGAAAAACCAACAATTTTATTCGAAATAAATATAATTAGGTAGTTGTTACGTTAATAGACAAATTTGATCAGTTCGTTATCGAAGATATTAGCGTAATAGCTACCTATGCAGCCCTGGCAACTTACAAACGAAACATCAATTCGTGGATAACGAAACCGCCACAAATCGGTAACGGTACCATATGGCATCTACGACTAGGATACCCAGGGCCCGAAATAATCGCATAATTGCAGTCCCATACTAAGGAAGTCCGATTAAAGGGTCCTACAACAGTCGAATGCCAAGCATGTGGTAAGGCGAAGGTAAAAAAATTAATACGTCGTAAGCCTCGGAAGGGAGCATCCCAATCAGGATAGAGAATCGCCGTCGACTTCACTAACTTCGAAAAAGACCCTAAAGGATATAGATACGTTATGTTCGTAACCGATAGATACTTAAGCTTTATCTGGGATATCTACCTGAAAAACCGGAAACAAAATATATTAATTATAGCGTTTCGATACCTTTTAGGAATCCTGAAAAACCAAAATAAGGTTTTCCCATAAATAATCGAATACGATAACGAGATTTTGAAAAATTACCAACTTCGAGATATACTCCAGTCGCCTCCTTTTAATATCAGACTTAAGCCTTTAGCATCATATACCCAAACCCAAAACGGGGGTGCAAAGCGCTTAAGGGGTATAATCAAGGAAAAAGTAACTACGATACGAAGTGGCGTTAAATTACCTGCGTTTTTAATCGTATATATCTTTAAAGCAGCAATTTATTTATATAACCGTACCCCTAAATACGTTCTTTTTTAGCAAACCCTATATAAGGTTTATTATATTTACCTAGCGTATAAAGACGGTATTATAGTATTTAATCGAAAGCCTTAACAGGCCCACCTTTAAGCTTATAGTTATATAGCTTACGCTATAACGACTACCGCTATAAAAAAAGAATAAAGATTTTAAAAGTTAAATCTTAAGGCATAAATTAGCTTCTTCGTTAGTTATTAATTTACGAATATCTACGAGATATGGAATCCGTTAATTAATAAGGTTATTACCATTCGAAACGTCCAATTTAACGAAAAGGCTACCTTTTTAAGCGATATTAAGGACTTAAAAAATAACCTTTTGTACGTTACGGAAAACAAGTTATAAAAGCTATTTCGATAGGTAAAAATACCTAATTAAGCTAATAGCTACCTAATACATATATAAGAGGAAGATAAAAACCTAAGCGAAACAATTCAGTTACCGGTTAAATAAAAGGAATAACTCCAAAATGGCACAAACGCTAAAAACATACGGAATAGGGAAAAATAAGCCTATTCGCATAAGATTAATCACCCTTATACGACCGTTATGTTCGAACCACTTCCGTCCCCTGAACCATTACCGCCATTAACGTCTGTTTTGATAACTATTACGATCATTATGCCGACGGAAAGAATAAAGGTAACCCTAAGCTCTTATTACGCTATTTAACCCAGAATAACGGTAAAAGACGAAGGTACCTTACGGGTTAAAAACGTAAGCTTTCCGTATGTTCCGTGCCGAAATGGTGTTATTCGAAACGATTATAGGGTATAAGAAGCTGCCTTTAATGTAGGACGGTTGGCCCACTTTATAGGAACGATCGGTAACCGGCCGGTAAGCTGCGGAAGTTTAGGGAAAATAATTACCCGAAATACGCGCCACCTTAATCGGAAAGGCTTTAATATACTAAAAACAAAAGCATTATTTAAGTCGCAAGGCCGGATACATAAGCGAAACCTGCCGTTACCGCCGTAAGGCTATAAAGAGTTAAATATATACCCGTTAAAGGAAATATTCCGTAAAGCCGAAAAGGCTTACTTGCAAAATTATAAAAAAATGTAATCCTGGAAAGCCGTTAATTAGTTTTTTGCTAAAGGGAAACAGGTTTTAAGGTGTATATAAGTGTACGTTTATAAATTTAATAAATATGGCTGGCTTTAAAAATGTAAGGTCCGTTTTGTTATACGAAGCGATTAATAGCTTAAAAATGTTTGTGGGAATATATACGTATTTACGCTAACGGGAAAGTCGTTTCGAACTTTGATCGCTATTGTTATTAGGTTTGACTTAAAACTTAAGCAGTATAACGCTATAAACGCCTTTGTTAACGTAAACTTACCTTATAAAATATATATAAAAACACCTTTAGGATATTTATAACGTAAGAAAATACTCCTAATTAGAAAGGTATTATATGGACTAAAAGAATCGCTTTTGTTATAGCAGAAAGATTTTACCGGAACATTAAAGAAATTAAAATTTAACCCCGTTCCTTATAAACCTTGCTGTTTCCTTTATTAGGGGTTGCTTATTTTCTTCTTCGTAAACGATATTATTACGGCGTACCGTAAGAAAGATTAAGATTTCGTCGATTAGTTTATTTAATAAATCCGGGAACGGTATACCCTTATAAGGGGTAAGGATTTATAATAGTTTTTCGGGATCGAAATAATTAAAGATAAACCTAACAGAAAAATCTGATTATTTTAATCCGACTTTATAAATAAGCTAATTAACCTTATCCTTAAAAAAAATCTAAATAGCCTTTTAAAAACGTTAATAATTAGCGTTAAATTATTACCAAATTTTGATCTGGCCCATTTAGGTTTAATTAATAGGTACCAGAAAAAGATCGGTTCCATCTTATACGTTATAATTAATATTCGACCAGATATATCCTTTACGGTATTCCGATTTGCACGATTTAACTTAAACCTTAACAACGTATATTATAAAGCTGCTAATCGAATTATACTATACCTGATCGAAACCAAAACGTTAACGTTGCAGTTCGGTGGCGAGGATTCGTTGGATACTTAAAGCGACGCCTTTTTTGCGGATAATACGGTTAATCGAAAAAGTTCCCAAGCTTACGTTATGAAATTATTCGGAGGAATAATAAAATGGCGGGCGAATAAGTAAGATATAATAACTACTTTTATAACCGAAATAAAGTTATTATCCCTTGCGTAAGTTGCAAAAAAAGCCTTATTTAGCTTTCGATTAATTAAAAAATTGGGAGTCGGTTTAGATATAGGACCGTTAAATATATGGTACGATAATTAATAGACGATATAGTTAATCAACGCTGACGTCGCCCTCCTATAAATAAAGTTACGGTACGTGGATATATATAACCACTGGCTACGAAAGGTAGCAGAAAGGGACCTGATTAAAGTGGATTATACGCCTATAGGCAACATGCTGGCTGATAAATTAATTAAAGCCCTGTTACGAAAAGCCTTCAGGCATTTTAAAAAGCAGCTAGGATTGATGGATATTACAGAAGCCCTGGATCAGCGGAGGAAAGCTTTAAGGGTTATTTTAAACGAGGAATTGGCTGATCAGGAGGATTCAATCGCCGGAGGAGAGGTGGAATGGACAGCTGTGGCTCTAGGAAGTGATGAAGTGTATTGATTAACGCCGTGAATATTTCAAGGCGTTGAGGGGGTGTGTCAGCTAGCTGGGGGGTGCGTAGCGCACTCCATATACGGAAAGGTCACCTACTGATCGGCCCATATGTGTTCCGGAGCTAAGTTACTTAAAGTTGTATGCGTGCAACAGCACCTGCAACTAGCCTAACACAACAATACAACTGATGTCCCCTATATCTGACAATATCCAATTGTCTTTCAATGAGTGTGTCGTGGATCTATGTGATCTATATGATCTGGTCCAGATCAATCAGATCACTTAGATCACCAAAATCGCCAAGAAAGCCAAGCCTTCTTGGCCGTGATTTACCCGAGATAGGTCCACACTAGGCCTGACAGGCAGGTCTCTTAGAGACAGGAACCCCTGTTCCTATAACAGTAACCCTACGTCCTTTCTTTAATATAAAAAGAATAAAGAGTTTAATTAGATTAATTAACTTTTTAATTTTACTAAGAGTTTCTATTTGGTTCATAAAAGCTTTTAACTTATATAATATATTATAAGTTAAAAGATATATAAAAAAAGAATTAAGAGTTTAGTGCTAGGTTTAAAGTCGATCGTATGCTTAGCTTTTTGTTATTTAGGTGAAGTGCTCACGTTATTGGCATTAAAAAAGGTTATATAATTTTGAAAAGTTTCAAAGAAATCTGTAATGATACTAAATTTAAAAGTTATAATATTTTCAGATTCTTTTTTAATGAATACCGATTTAAATAGGGTAATAGTAGTATAACAAACCGTTCGCTTGTTGTAAGCTTTCGTAAAAGCTTTTAGAAAAGGTGGTTCGAAAAATGGTATATGAATATTATGATATTATTAATTTCTGGCCGGGTTAAGTATAATATTTTACTTTATAAATGTTATATAATATATTTAAATAGCGTTTCAGGTTTCCTTTAGATCGTGATTAAAAATATTATAAGAGCGTTTAATTTAGTAAATTTTCATTTTTTATGTAAGATAAGTGTAACGTCCTAGCTAGCCCCAAGAGGGGGAAGGAGACATATAGCTAACGGCGCCCTAGGTGCTCCAAAGGAACTTGGAGTATTGCTAAGCTTTTGGCGCAGTGGCTCACAGGGCAGATGCTATGACAATAAGCGAGAATGGGACGCTAACCACAAGACTAAAAGATCAGTAATTCCAAATCCCAATTGGGGTTTGGACACTCAAATCCGCCTTATGAGAGCAATTGCAACTAATACCGCCAACCGCAGCTGCGCATATTATTACATTTTAAAGATCAACTTAACTTAGTAACTTTTATATATAAAATTGGATATATCTTCAAGTATATTTAAAGTAATAGCTTCGTAAAAGGTTTGCGTTCATTTAAATTTTCAATTAAAAGCATAATTAAAATAAATTAACCGTGATATAAGAATTTTAAATTCGCGTAGGTATATATGAGAGTTCTTTTTTGGACGAGGTAATAACTGTATATAAGTATGAAAAATGCGAAAAATACGGATAAAAGAGGTAAGATTAAATTTATATCTATTCGTTATATTTAAACTTTTAACCCGTTCTTCAGTTCGAACTTTTTTATATAATAACATTAGATATAGCTTATCTTTTTGTATTCGAAATAAATAAAATTATTATATAAGTTAAAGAGTTGTTCTTATTAAGAGTGTAGTTTTAGAGTTCTTTATTCGTATAATTATTATAAGGTTAGGCGAAATTTAAATTCCTTCCATCTTTTGAAGATTTCCATCCTTTTAACCTTCGCAGCTTTTTTGAATAGGGTTAAAAAAGCAATTTCGTTGGCTTTTCCTGTCGATTTTATTATTAGGACGGTTTCGTTTAGTGTTTAGGCTTTCTTTTCTGGCTGGCGCTTTCGATTAGTTGCTGGATTTTAGTGCTTTTTTTAATGTTTATTAAATACCTTCAGCGCTAAATAATTAAGTTTACTATATTATATCGTATTTGGAATAAGTGATTTAAATATCTTATGATATCCTCCTTAAAGGAGACAATTAATCAAGTGGAAAAGATTTCGCTTAATTTGTTTTTCTGATTTTCAAATAGTTTTTTAACTTTTTAAGCTTATAGAATAGTATTAAAATTTTAGAAACTAATAGCCTAGCTATTGGCGGGATTTCTAAAATTATTTATTAGCTTAATTTTTATATCTTTTAATAATCGAATATGAAACTGCTACTATACTTTGAACATTTCCCAATTGTGAGTTAAACAGGTTCGTTTTGCGATTGTCGTAAATTTAATTCGTATATTAAATAGGTTTTATAATCATGGTCCGTTTTCTTTTATACGAATAAAACTTTGGCGTATTTTAAACAAAACTTGCGCAGAAAGTATTCTAAAATTAATTCGCCTTTTTTGATCCCGGACCTTTATTTAGGGTATTAAAATTGGAGAAAGAATTCGTTAGGGTTAAAGTAAACATATCCTTTTAAATCCGTATTATATTTGGTCCTAGAATTGTCCAAGCCTCCTTTTTTATTCGGGGAAAGTTTATTAGAATTATTATTTAGATTAAATAGTTTATCCAAATCGTAAGATAAAGAATTATCTTTTTGTAATAAAAGTATCGTTTTCTTTTAGAGACTTTTGATAAGCCGGTAACTTCCTTTAATAAAGTGGAAAATTACGGCGCTTATATCGATATTGCTTTACTTTTTCGTTATAACGTTATATTTAGTAGCCGGGCTTTTTAAATATTTAATTTTCGGAAGATATAGATTACACTAAGTTAGTTCTTAGGTAAAGATTTGTAAAGATATCTTTAAAACGTCGTTTAAACTTTTTAATCTTGTATTAAAACTTTCTTAAGCACGTTTTAAATACCCTGAAGTAATAGTTGCGGCCGTTTTATTGCTAGATAAATATATTTTAGAAGTAACAAATACTATAATTAGTAGGGTTACAGTTGTAAATGACTTCGGGGTAAAAGAATTTAAATTCTTACGATAGCGGCTTTAAGTTAGGTAAAACTAGTTTATTTTTATAGTGTAAGGTTAGAACAGAATAAACTTTCGTTCCTTTTTCTAGGTAACTAAGAGACAAAGACCCTTATATAGTATAAAGATTATAATATACTAAAGAGGAAGATATAAGTGGTATAGGGGTGCCAGGCTAGTAGGCTTGCCTATAACAATTTTAATATTTTCGAAAAACGTCTCGAAGAAAATTTAGTTTCTCATATGCTTAACGCGTACAACCGTTTTTATATTATTTATAACATTTCTAAAACTCGAAAAGTCTTATTTCCGAGTTCAAAAATTTAATGGATAGGTAACTGGAAGGTTAAATTTCGGGGCGAGGGAGAGGGGGGAGGGGGAAGGGGAAGGGTTAAGTAAGTTCATAGATAAAGCTGCAGTTCATCGTAAACTTTTAACTTTCAAGAACTTTTTGATTCGGACAATAAGATTTAAGATAACTATTAAGCAAATGAGCTTTTTGCCGCTGGCTAAAACTATTAAGTTTACCGAATCTTTATAATTTAATCGTTAGAAAAAAGATATAAAGGAAACTTCTTCAGAAGTATACTTAACAGGGTTTAAGGACGAGGCAGACGAAGACACCCTAACATACGAGGTAGAAAAAATCTTGGACATGCGCAAACAAGACGGATTCACCCAGTATCTCATTAAATAGAAAAACTACCCCGACTTCGAAAACACCTGGAAGCCCGTTAAGAATCTTATAAACACCCAGCGCCTGTTAAAAACTTTCACCGGAAACAGGGCCACCAATAATAATGTCCTAGTCAAAATGTGACGGCTAAGAGGTTTAACCAACTATTAAACCTAGTCGTACGGTTTATGTTGGCAGTAGTATCGTGGGAAACTGAGCAATGATACGTTCAATAGTCACGTCTGGTAATAGCAGATTGTCAAAGGTAATCTGGGTAACCAAGTTGTATTACAAGCTGGTGATTTATCTAAGTTATGGTGATAACGAGTGTATATATTTTTATCTTGGCTTAAGGTGCTTAAGCGGCTTAAACCCTTGAGGTCGTTAAGTCCTTTAAGTCCGCATAGCGGCTTAAGGAGCTTAAGTAGCTTGGTACGTTAAGTCCTTTAAGTCCGTTACGTAACTTATTAGTTTGGGTCGGGGTTGATTTTTGGGAAACCCGACCGTTTATGTTGCAGCCAAGACCGCTAGGTCATAACACAAAATTTTCAGGCGTCGGCTAGTTCATGTCCGCCGGAACAGACCAATCAAAAGCTTCGTTACCAGGCAAATCGAGCCCCACGGCCTGAATAACCTGCGTAGCGGCCTCCGCCTCAGCTCTTTCCTGCCTTTCCAACTTATCCAGATCTTCGACCCCGCGACGAACTATCTCAGTAACCTTCTTTCGCAGGATCTTTTCTTGTTTACGAAGACGTTTTAAACGGGCAAATGCTTCAAAAAGGGACGTTTCGGCTTCCTTCTTTTCCCGTTCGATTCGATCCTTCTTACGGGAAATACGAGACATTAACTAAGAATCCACCTCGCCAAAATCGAAATTGGCGTACTTTTAATCGACATAAAAACTGTAACGAACCTTGCCTTTTACGACGATATAATCAAAACGTTTAACACGAAAGCAAGCCAAATAGCAAGGCATGTTGATGCTAAACTTATTAATAAAACGAAATAAGTTTTTATAACGATCCGGGTCAAGATCTTATTCTTTTTTATTTTTCGAAATACGACCAGATATGATAAGCAAGAAACTTAAAAATGCAAAAGTAAAAAAAGAGATTACTTACCGACACTAATAATTAATCTTTAAGGGCAAAGATCTTAAAGGGGGAAAATCGTATTACAAACTAACCAGGCTTGGCCTGCCCAAACAGTCGAAGCCACCGCCAAACCTCCCCGACCGTGTCAAGAAGTCACGTGATCATAAATGGTCGAACAAGGTCGGTTCGACCACACTCGATCAATGGTCGAACAAGGTCGGTTCGACCATATTCGATCAACCTAAACTAGGATATATATATATATACGTTCGTTAACTCTTTTATAGCTTAGATAGATTACCAGCTTATAATACAACTTAGTTTCCTAAATTACGCTTAGCAATCTGATATTACCAGACGTAACTTATTGCATAATTTATTGTTTAGAGTCCTACGACATTACTGATAACATAAACCGTACGACTTAGATTTAATAGTTGGTTAAACCGATTAGCCGTCACATTAGTCCGCAAACCGGGCCGACCTCGACAACCAGATAATTACGTATCTTAATATCGATTATAAATCTGGGTTTGCCCCTTCGGACTAGCGTTCCTATATCGGCACCGTGGTAGTCGCGCGGAAGGATAAGAAGCCGTTGCTGCCCTAATATTTTAAGGGTGTGTAAATGTATTGTAACTATATTCTGGATCTTTTTGAGAAAGGAGAAGGTATACCGACATATTTATATAATAGATAAGCGTTCGAAAAGTTGTGGAATGGCTATTATAGCGAACAAAAGAAGTTCCGGCCGGGAACCGGAGGCGATAACGATCCGGATGATTAGCGAACGATAAGGTTTCCTTATAAGATGCAAGGCCTTTAAGGTTCGGAATAAGATTTGTCTTTATATTTCGCGTTATTTTATACGAGGATTTACTGAATTTCAAATAATCGTTTTGTTTTTGCTGCTAGATTCGTTAATCTTTATATGGTATTAATTATGTTTTGGTCTGGCTTATTTCCGATAAAATCCTGTGGTCGTACGGGACTGAAAAGCTTAATGCCTTGTAGCGTTTTGTACTTGGATAGTTGTACATAAAGGTTGGTAAAGTCGCATTTCGAAAGCTGACTATTCGTCATACGGTTTCCTCGCAGCTCTAAAAGCACGTCCTCGAATGTCTTGCTTTAAGCTTTGTAGTTAGTTAGGATAAAGGCCGGGATAATTGGCAATTCCCGCCGAGCGCATTTCCCGGATAGGAACCTATAATGGGAATTCGCTGGATCGAAGGTATACGTGATGGGCCGGATAAGTACGGTACCCGTTAGGAGGGCTGGGACGGCTAAATCCTTTGTTTTTTTGTAATTTTAATAGTATGCCTAGTGGAAGGCTAAAGTGGCTGGTAACGTCGTCCGTAAAATGATAGCCCGGGGATTTCGGATCGGGGATAATGTTTACAGCGGTAAACTCTGCCTTATTCATAATTTTCAAGCCGGTGTATGTATTTTTGTTAATAATTGCAGGCATCCCCTGGGCGCAAAAAAAAAAACCCTCCCGGGGATCTTGCAATTGGAATTGTCGCCTTGTTCGATGGTTTGGGCCACCTCCTGCTGGGATAAGGCTCGATTGCGCTAGGTATGGGTCGAGATAAAGACAGAGATATGTTTTTTGTGAAAGCGGGCCCAGTTTACCACGGCTTCCATGTTAAGGCTTCATCGATTGCGATTGAGTGGTATTATGGCGCGTAAGCCGTCCTTGAAGGTAATTTGGGACCGGTTTACGAACTTGGTGTTAAGCAGGTTAAGGTCCTTTGTTGTCTAAGTTCCAGCGCGTACTTTGTCCAAAAGAGCGCCTAGCTGAGGATCGTCTCGTACGCGGACCTGTTCCTCGAAAAGGATAACAGTCTTGAATAACAGCCATAGACTGTGGCCACGGTGGTGAGCAATGGTTGCCTGGCCCGGGGAGGCCATGTACGCCGAGCCTACAGTCCGGTCCATCAGGAGATTCGTCTTAAGTACGGGGGAAAACTGATAGAAATTACCCATCAAGAGAATAACGGGGATGCCTTCAAATGGTTTTTCGGTACAGTTACGGAAGGCTTGGATGCGGCAGTTGGTATGGAATAAAGTGGCTCCCCCAAGCATGCTTACTTCGTCGATCACGAAGGTTAATTTTTGTTTTTACATCCATTTTTTCGCTTCCGAAAATATTGGAGTTTGTTGTTTGTCGCGAGAACGATAGATATTTAGTCCACAGGCCGAATGGAGTGTCGTCCCGCCGATCTGAGCAGCCGCATTACCTGATGTGCCGGTAATCTGGAGGTAATGTAGCTAGCCTTTAACCGCGAATACGTTCCGCAAAATATCGATGATCTTAAACTTTCCAGTACCGCCTGGACCTCCGATATACTGAAGATGTTAATTGGTAGAGTCCGGATTGGCGATATACTTGTCCAAGAACCGGCACATAAGTTGTAATGCCATGCTTTGCAGATGGTTGAGCGTATAGTTGGAGGCGGCAAGAAGTCCCAGCTCCACAAATCCTCTGGTGGGGCCGACCTTAACAAACATTCGAGGACTTTGTACGGCCGAGTTTTCCAATTGCTTCGGAATGGGAACTTCCGTGTCACATTGCCGAACAAGCAGATCGTCGATGTCAGCGTTGCTAGCGGAGGTTGTACCGCCTTGGACACCGCCCTCCATCTCATTAAGCATTTGGAGATGCAGCATGTCCTGGGTCTTTGCCGCCGCCTGAATATCTTCTGCAGAAGGAATCGGATGTTAAGACAAGAGGCTATCTTAACGATGGCGAATTTGCTTATAGAAATCGTCGTGACGTTGGACGAAAGGCCGGCTGTTTTCTGCCGGATTCTTCTGGCAAAGGTTTCGGATTAGGCTCTGCAAGACTGGGGAGTCTCTCGTTACATCTGAGTCTCGCATAGCATTTCGAAGAGTCTGGAGGAGAGCCGTATAGGTTTGGTAATGTTCTGTCATGGCGGGTTTATTGATATAATCGCTTTTATCCAAAAGGAAGTCCAAGTCCACTGTGTCGTCGCTTTCCGACCGGCTGGCCTAAAGCTTTGCGTCTTTACGAGCATCCTGGGCCGATTTTCTAAGAAGGGAGATGTTTGAAACATGGGACCGCAGGCGGGGACAGAACGTATCTGCATAGTTCGACCATATGCCGGTGATATTACCCTGCGTCTTGGAAAGAAAGTTTTCCTATAGCACAAATAAGGCCAGATGGAGAACTGTGACGGCTGATCGGTTTAACCAATTATTAAACCTAGGTCGTACGGTTTATATTGGCAGTAATGTCGTAGGACTCTGAACAATAAATTGGGCGATAAGTTACGTCTGGTAATATCGGATTGCCAAGGGTAATCTGGGTAACCAAGTTGTATTATAAGTTGATATTATTTAAATTATGGAGGAGGGAATAAGCGTATATATCTTAAGTTAGATTTCCTTAGATCCGTAAATCTATTTTTATTTATATCGTATAAGTGCATAAATCCTTTTGGATCCGGGGATCCATCCTTATCCATATCACGTGACCTTTCTGGGCGTCGGTCAATCCAAGGTCTTGTCCCGACCGTGTGCCCAAGCTGGTAAGGTGTTGGTCCGTAACAAGAACCGAATTATTACACAGAATATCAAAGCTGGTTCGGGGGGTAAATAAGGTAACAATGAAAGCATACCGTTTAAAATATACAGGGTGCTCGTCCATGTAGTTGTCGCTAATAAATCCCTAAAAGATCGGCACCGCGTATTTAAAAGGTTGGCGAAGCTTTTGGATCCATTCATAACACTTTGGAGAACCCTTTAGTGCAATACGGGTCTCGTCCTTCTTTCGGCCACGGCGACGCTCCAGGGTAATCATAGACATATAGTCATAAAGATACATATCTTTTAGAACTGAGCCTCGGTAAACGTAGGCATCCAGGTATAATAAAGTCCGGTTACTTTCCTAAAATTGCACCGTCTCAGACAGCTTTTCGGCGTCGATTTGTATGCTGGCTTGGCGACGGAGGTATATCTACCGCCGGAAAATGGCCTAATAAAGTGCGGTCAAATTTATGTAGGACTAATGCGGCACGTTAATAAAGTCCGTTTAATAGCCAAGTAGGTAATATAAACCTTTATAGCTAAAGGCTATTTTTCGGAAAAGATTCGATTAACCGCTTTTATCAAAAATTAACGACTTTCGTTCGCTACGGCCAGGCGCTGGGGGTCATATTCGGCGAGATTTGGCATGCGATATCTGTCAGCTAGCTGGGGGATGCGTAGCGCACCCCATATACGGAAAGGTCACCTACTGATCGGCCCATATGTGTTCCGGAGCTAAGCTACTTAAAGTTGTATGTGTCAGATATAGAGGACATCAGTTGTGTTGTTGTATTCGGTCAATTGCAGGTGCTGTTGCACTC